>CM038639.1:36041354-36043854 GCA_021554675.1 Leuciscus idus | reverse complement strand
CTTCGGGAGAGTCAGAACGAGGTTACGCAACGGGCCGGAGAGATGGTGGCCCTCAGGGGTCAAATGAAGGAGCTCAACGCCCAGCTGAAGGAGCGCGAGGAGACCATGATCGGCCTGAAGGACTCGTACGCCAGCAAGAGCCGAGAGCTGGAGAGATGTGAAGGAGAACTGAAGCGAACGCTGACTGAGGTGCTGCAGAAACACTACATTCTGGCCCTGGACCACAAAACCAGTCACATGGGTCAATCTTTAAAACAGAGCTGAATAAATAAGCTTTCCATGGATGTGTGGTTTGTTATGATAGGACAATGTTTTTGTAATCAGAATCTCAAAAATTATATAAAAATTTGGATTTAGGTTTATCAGCCGATATATATCGGTTATCGACTTTCAAATATAAACATTTATTGGTTATCGGTATCAGGAAAAATTGGATTTAGATTTAATGGCCAATATATCGGTTATCGGCTTTCAAATATAAAGATTTATCGGTTATTGGTATCGGCCACAATTTGGATTTATCGGCCAATATATCAGTTATTGGCTTTCAAATATAAAGAATTATAAGTTATCGGTATTGGCCAAAATTTGGATTTAGATTTATCTGCCAATATATCGCTTTCAAATATAAAGAAGTATCGGTATCAGCCAAAATTTCCGTATCGGTGCATCCCTAACTTTATTTGGTATTTTTGATCAAATAAATGCAGCCATAAGTTGATTCCACTCGTAATCAATTCCACTTGATTTTTATCATTTATAAATTGCACTTTACTATAATTCACATAGAAAACATAATATTTCACATTTTCCACAGTATTTTTGATCAAATAATACATTTGATTCCACTCGTATGGTTTGGTTTACTATATATTCACATAGAAAACAGATGTTTGAAATTATAATAATATTTCACATTTTGTACTGTATTTTTAGATGAAATAAACGCAGCCTAATGTTGACACAAGTTGATTCCACTCGTATGTTTTGCCGTCTCTCAGGTGTCGATGTTGCGTGACAAGCTGGTGGTGTTCGAAGCCGAGGTTCTGGGTCTGAAACGGGCCCTGAACGAGTTAAGCTGCAGGAGCGCGATCAGTTTACCGTGGGCCGGCCTTCATTCGCCCCGGACGCCCGAACCCCTCAGCGCCACGGTGGACTCGTTCCTCAGCCTGCAGAGCGACGAGGCTAAAGCGCAGCGTCAGGAGGCGGACCTACGCCGTCAGCTGGAGCGACTGACGGGAGAACTACACCTGGAGCGCCAGCAGCGCGAGAGACAAGCGCTCACCTTCGCTCAGGAGAGACACACCTGGCAGGACGAGAAGGAGCGCGTACTGAAGTACCAGGCCCAGCTGCAGATCAGCTACGTGGAGACGCTGCAGAGGAACCAGGCGCTGGAGGAGCGGGTCGGGCAGCTCGGGTCCGATTCCCTCTCCATCCCCGTCCCGGTGACCGGCACTCTCTCTCCCGACGACCCCAAAACACCGGCCCTGCATCAGCTGGCGCCTCCGTGGCCCGGACCGTCCCGACTGGAGCGCATCGAGTCCACAGAGATTTAGACGTGAACTTTTAATCAGAGACAATCCACGTCTGTGCAAAAGAGACCCGAGGTGAACGGACAACACATGCACACATTTCTCCATCTCTTTGCTGGAAGGGGTTCTAGAAACTGCCGGCCAAAAGTTTGAAATAAGTAAGATTTTTAAATGTTTTTGAAAACTCACCAATGCTGCATTTATCTGATCAAAAATACAGTGAAAATAGTGAAATATTATTATGATTTGAGTCATCTGTTTTCTATGTGAATATATAGTAAAGTATAATTGATATCCTGTGATCAAAGCTGAATTTTCAGCATCATTACTCCAGTCTTCAGTGTCACATGATCCTTCACAAATCATTCTGATATGATGATTTGATGCTCGAGAAACATTTATGATTATTATCAATGTTCATATTTTTGTGGAAACCGTGATACATTTTATTTTTCAGGATTCTTTGATGAACAGAAAGTTGAAAAGAACAGCATTTATTTGAAATAGAATGTTTTGTAACATTATTAATGTCTTTACTGTCATTTTTGATACATTTAATGCGTCCTTGATGAATAAAAGTATTGATTTCATTAATTTTTTTATTTAAAAAAAAAAATCTCACTTACTTCAGACTTGTGAATGGTAATGCATCACGGTGTCCACAGAAAAAGAAAAAAAAAAGTTTTCAACAATGATAATAATCATAAATGTTTCTTGAGCAGGTCGGGCAGCTCGGATCCGATCCCCATCCCGACTGGAGCGCTCCGAGAGATTTAAACATGAACTTTTGTCCGAGACAATCGACGTCTGTGCAACAGAGACCCGAACGTACTAAACAACTACAAATGCAGTTATGAATCATAAGAGATGCACACATTTCTCCATCTCTTTGCTGAAAGGGGTTCTAGAAACTACTGGTGAAAAGTTTGTAATAATTAAGATTTTTAATGTTTTTGAAATGTTATTTG
>CM038639.1:35921354-36036354 GCA_021554675.1 Leuciscus idus | reverse complement strand
AAACAATCCATGATAGTCATGGTTGTCAGCCATGCTTTGCAGTTTTTCTGCCTGCCTACGCCACCAGTCGTTCTTTATTCGCCTCACCTCTCTCTGTACTTTGGCCTTGATCTCAGCAAAATCAGCCCTACTCCCATTAGAGTTTTCCTTCAGATGTCGCTTATGCAGGAGATGCTTTTCATCCAGCAGCTTCTGGATCTCCTCATCATGTTCCTGAAACCAGTCAGGAGTCCTACGCTGTGGGTGACCTAAGGTCATTTCTGCTGCAGAATAGACTGCCTTCTTCAGTGCTTGCCATTGTTCTTCAATGTCCTCTGATCCTACTGTTTTGACTTTTGCACCATTTACTGCAGATGACACAGTTTCAGCCAGTCTTCTGCAGTGGTCTTCATTTGCAAGCTTTCCAAGGTCAAGTTTTTTAGGGGTTGTGCCATTAGTTTTTCTCCTTGGCGCGCTTATCTTGTGTCTAATCTGACACCTCACAAGGTAATGGTCAGTAGAACACTCCGCCCCACGCATGACCTTGGTGCACATGATCTCATGAATCCCACTCCTATGGGTAACAATGTAGTCTAACAGATGGTAGTGTCCAGAGCGTGGGTGTTTCCATGTGAAGAAGTTCTTATCTGGCTGGCTGAAGGAGGTGTTCGTGAGACATAGCTCTTGTTGAGCACAAAAGTGAAGCAGGAGGTCTCCGTTGGTGTTCTTTTTACCTTTGCCAAACTTTCCAATGATTCCAGCATAGGTTTCACAGTCACTACCCACCCTTGCATTAAAGTCACCCACAACTAACAACTTGTGTTGTGGAGGGACTCTGCTTACAATCGTTGTCAGCTCCTGGTAGAAAGCCTCCTTTTCTTCATCTGGGTAGGTCATGGTTGGGGCATACACATTGACAATGGTCAAATGCATGTTGTTATCAATTGGTACACATATAACCATCATCCTCTCAGAGACGAATGTTGGCAGAGTTGTCAGCTTGATCTTGTTGTCGACAGCAAAGGCCACACCAGCGTCTCTCCTTCCCTCTGTCTTCCCAACCCAGAAGAAGGAGTAATAAGTCATACATACATTACAACACACACACACACACACACATATAAATTCATTTAAAACAAGCTGTGATAAAAACACACCCTAGTAGTGTTTTTTAAATGCAGAGATTGATCTGTTGTTGATCTGTGTGTGTGTCTCTCTCTCTCTCTCTCTCTCTGGTATTTCAGAGTCTCTCTCTCTGCTGTAGATGCAGGATCATCATCATGGTGCTCAACCTGTGCTTGCCACACTTCCACACCTCCGTTCAATGCAACAAGGTACAACACACACACACACACACACACATTCATGACTGAATCAATTTCACTGAGGCACTTTGGTGAAGTTTCACACTCACGCATCACTGACTGCAATGACGCATTTAAGCAAGAGTTGTTCTGATGCAGAGTGTGTCTGTGAGATTAATGACACAGATATAAACATGCCAGTTTAGTTTATAGCAACATTACTATTTTAGACAAAAGAAAACAAAACGGTCATCATTTACTCATCATCCTTCTATTAAAGACAGCATGAGAACAATTCTGTTTCATGCACAAGGAATGCGGGCGTTGATTTATACTGTAAACTCTAATGATGTGTGTAATGCCTTCAGAGTCTTTAGGAAGCTTATGTTGGTTTTGATTATGATTTTTAATATTATTGCGGGATGTTTGGAAATAATGTCGCCAGTGGATTTATGTGGAGGTTCTTCTGTATGAAACCAGTGTGAAGGTCAATTAATACGACAAGTTAAACTAAACTATAAATAATTATTAAATAATAAAAGATTGTAAATGTGTATGTGTCTGTGAGTGTGTAAGAGAATGTGTGTGTGTGTGTGTGTGTGTGAGAGAGAGAGAGAGAGAGAGAAAGTGTGTGAGTGAGAGAGATTGTGAGTGTGTGACAGAATGTGTCTGTGAGTGTGTAAGAGTGTGTGTGTGAGAGAGAATGTGTGAGTGAGTGTGTGTGTTTGAGAGAGTGTGTGTGTGAGAGAGAGAGAGAGAGAGAGAATGTGTGTGTGTGAGAGAGAGAGAGAAAGTGTGTGAGTGAGAGATTGTGAGTGTGTGACAGAATGTGTCTGTGAGTGTGTGTCTGTGAGTGTGTAAGTGTGTGTGTGAGAGAGAATGTGTGAGTGAGTGAGTGAGTGAGTGTGTGTTTGAGAGAGAGTGTGTGTGTGAGAGAGAGAGAGAGAGAGAATGTGTGTGTGTGTGAGTGAGTGAGTGGGTGGGTGGGTGTGTGTGAGAGAGAGAAAGAGAGAGTGTGTGTGTGTGGGTGGGTGTATGTATGTGTGTGTGTGTGTGTGTGTGTGTGTGTGTGAGAGAGAGAGAGAGAGAGAGAATGTGTGTGTGTGTGTGTAAATAATGACATATTCTCCTCCAAGTTTCCTTTTAAACCCCCTCTGAGATCATCATGAGTAATAAAGCTCTGACTGCATTGTGTCTCGACGGACGAGAGTGTTGTGTGCGATCTGACCTTCCAATGTTCTGTACCAAGAATACATATATGACGTGTGTGTGTGTGTGTGTGTGTGTGTGTGTGTGTGTGTGTGTGTCCTTCAACCTCTCCCTGTGTTTCTTCTTCTCCCGCAGCTGTGTGCCGACGGACACGACGTCTCGAACCTTCTCTCCGGAGACGCGATCGCCCGCCGGCGCGGGTTCAAGCTCGAGTACTTCCTCCGCCCTCCCGTCCACGTGACGCTGAGCTTCCCGGTGTGTGTGGATCTGTGCCGCCTCGACCTCGAGCTCTTTCCCTCGGGAACCGACCCGGGCCGGAGCTCCTGTAGGATTGAGATCCTAGTCTGTTCGGATCGAGACGGCGTTCGTTTCCAGCTCGTGTCTCGGACTGATTTACAAGAGGAGCTCCGAGTGTGTTTCCTAAATCCCGGGTTCAAACCGCGAGATCCGTTTCCCGATCTTCCTCCTGCGCCGGAATCCGAAGCCAAAGCGCAAAATCTCTGGAGTCGCGGATCACTCGTATCCGTCGCTCATCTCAGAATCAGCATTCCCTTTAGCAAAGGGTGTGTGTTGGGAATCAAATCCCTTTCCGTTTGGGCGTCTCCTTCCCGATCCTGTCCTGCTTCCGAACTTGAAAAAATTCTGGAAGCACATCTAAACAGCGTTAAACGTACAAACCACACGATTGCAGTTCCTCCCAAACCAAGTGGGAATATCACAACCGATATCCCAATCCCAGAGGAATTCCTAGATCCGCTTACACAAGAACTCATGGTTTTCCCGATGATCCTGCCTAGCGGAGTGATCATCGATAACAGCACTTTAGAGGAGTACTGGAAGAGAGAAGCGACGTGGGGTCGTCTTCCCAACGACCCGTTTACCGGCGTTCCTTTTTCCCAAAGCTCAAAACCTCTTCCGAATCCTCTCTTAAAAACCCGTATTGACCGTTTGGCTCTGCAGACGGGATGCACAGGAGTCGGGAGCAGGAATAATCCTCTAGCTAATCCACAACCGTCAAGACTTGCAGAGGTTAAAACTGTCGCAGACTCCAGTAGAAACACAGAAACTTTACGATTTTACGGATCCGTTTCAGGATCGACTCTGAGCCGTTCTGCTAAAAGAAAGTACGACTCCAGCTTTCCCTCCACTAGCGCTGATCCCGGTCGTTCTCCGGTTGAGAGGAAAACTCTCCAAACTCACTCAGGTTTGAATGTCACAAATCATCACTGATACTCTGCACTATGTAGATGAATTAGGACCATAGACTGTAAATAAATATGTTCGTAGTGTCCGTGACGTCACCCGTAGTGTTTCTGAAGCCCAAAGTGGGCGGAGCCGGCCGTCGCCATCTTGGCCGCGAGTCACTCGCGGATAAACGTAAATGTGCAGCGAGGCGGATTAGCTGAGGAGACGTGACGCTAACAGACAGCAGACAAACAGCTAGTAGTGACATCAGCGGTAATCCACCTGTCACTCAAGTGGCCACACCCTTAATTATGCAGAACTTTAAGGCTTAATATCATTTAAACGGATGAGTTATAAAAACATTCACCCGCCTCACAGTCGTCATGAAGGGCAACATTAGCTATATAGACCAAAACCACTTTTAGTACTAGTGTTGTCAAAACATTTAAATTAAATTATTGTTCACAGAATCCACCAAATTTTAGATTCTGATCCCTGGGTGTGGAATTGATTTCGAATGGAATTCGATTCTTTTGACAATCCTTTTTTTTTAATGCAATATTGCAGTGTTTATTCTAGTTTAACTCTTTTTTTTTTTTTTTTTTTTTTTTTTTTTTTGGTGTTTTACCAATCAGAGTGATAATAAAAGAAAGACAAAAACAGTGTTTGTTTCAACATATTGACCAAAAAAATACAGATGAAATTAAAGGATTAGTTCAGCCCAAAATGAAAATTTCCTAATAATTTACTCACCCCAATGCCATCCAAGATATCCATGTCTTTCTTTCCTCAGTGGGAGAGAAATTATGAGGAAAACATTTCTGGATTTTTCTTCTAACAATGGACTTCATTGGTTCCCATCGTTTTTAAGTCCAAATCAATGCAGTTTCAAAAGTCTCTGAAGTGTTTAAACGGGTTGTACGCGATCACAGCTGAAGAAGAGGTTGTTATCTAGCGAAACGATAGGCCATTTAAAAAAAAAATATATATATATATATATATATATAATGTATAGACTTTTTACCTTCAATAGTTGGGATTGAGCTGATCAACAAACTGACAGGGAACTACGTCATCACGCTGAAAGGTCACGCCGGCGCCGGCAATACTATTTGAACTATCCTCCTACGTACGGTCGCATTGTAAACAGTGGGATGGTAACCAATGAAGTCCATTGTTAGAAGGAAAATCCAGAAATGTTTTCCTCAAAAAACATAATTTCTCTCCCACTGAGGAAAGAAAGACATGGATATCTTGGATGGCATTGGGGTGAGTAAATTATTAGGACATTTTCATTTTGGGGTGAACTAATCCTTTAAGCGGAGGCATTTCTTACTCTCGGATTCAACAAAAAGGAGAAAAGAAAAGAAAAAAGAGAAGGATTATAAATGCTTGCTTCAAAACATACTAGTATATTACACAATAATACAAGTAAAAATAATATTAATGTAGTATGCATGTACAGTATGGTAGCAATATAAATAAAATACAGCAAAAACTAAAAATATTACTAAGAAAAAAAAAGAACAAACTTTACAGCTTTTTTAAACAATCACTGCTGTCGAGAAAACCAAATACAATTTATTTCCCCTTTTAAAAATTTTTTTTTTTATGTCCTCAAACAGGGACGAGAGAGAGGACAAAAACAGCTATAGGGTCAAATGCAAAGGAGTGGTTACATAAATGGTAATTTATAGGAAAATTATAATTTTTTTAGAGTGCAAAAGAAAAGGTTGCCAAATCATATGAAATTGTTCTGTTCTGCCAATCATTAATTTTTTCTATTTGAATAAACTGCAACAGGTCGTGCATCCAATGAAAGTAGCGGGGTGGAAAAGGAATTTTCCAGTTCATCAGTATAAGCCTTTGGGCAATTATTAAGCAGAAAGCTAAAGCGTTTGACTGTAAAGATGATAAGGATACCTTTGTGAGATTAGGACCAAATAGTGCCACTAAAGGGCAACGGTTCAACATCTACCATGAAAACATTAGAAACTGACTTGAAGAGTGATGTCCAGAAAGAGGTCAACGCTGGGCACAGCCAAAATGTATGATAAAGAGTGGCCGGGGCTTGTCGACATCGCCATCGGTCACGAGTAGGATCGAGATCCGGGTTTATTTTAGACAGTTTAGCTTTCGTCCAGTATATTCTGTGTAACAGCTTCAGTTGTATTAGTGAGTGACGAGCGCACACAGAGGTGGTGTGAACGTGTTGCAGTGTTTATTCTAAACGATTTATCATCATTATTGTGTTAAATTGATGTTCCTGGTGATCTTGAATCAGAATAAGTTCCTCTTGCAGCATCTCTTCTCTGATGATGTGGGCGGGGCAACCTGTCACTCACATGAGATCAGCCAATAGCAAACCACAACCATCCAATCAATTCCACACAGGCAAAATCAAGCCCCTCCCACATTTGTTCTTGTTCCAGAAGCGTTTCACTCGGATATTCGTCACAATAGAGAAGAAGGGACTTTAAATCCCCCCAAAAATGTTTGCTGATTGGTTTCTGATGCATGTTTTGCTCACGTTCATGTCTGATGTGTTTCTCCTTGTGTTTCAGAGTCGGACTCGCATGAGCGGCGGTTAGCAGACAGCTTAGATCAGGCGCTGAACGCTGCGCTTCACGGGTTACCAGTGTTCACTTCACCCAGCAAAACCTCTTCCCGTGTGGACGCTTCCACTGGTACGAGACTGATGGCTTTATCACTGATGTGCCATGCAAATGTATTTATTTTATATTTATTTATTTACATGAGAAATAGGGATGGCCCGATACCGATACTGGCATCGGGGATCGGGCCGATACTGTCCTCAAATACTCGTACTCGTACTCATAAAAATTCGCCGATACCACGCACCGATACCACGTCCATTTTGCGAAACGAAACTGGCCGCCGCGAGTGCTTTGTCGAGGTGAACTGAGGCATAGACGCGCGAGCTGGTCGAGCACATGCCTTAGTTTAAACAGACGAGACATCAGTGGAAAGTTTGTTCAGTCGGATGTCAATGGCAACGAAATTAAACGAGGCATGTAGCTTTAGCTTATTATTAACGTTAAAGGTATAGCGGAGGATCTTTCCAAATTTTAGATAAGACCCGCCCTCTCCACTTTTTGAAAAGTTTGATTGATTCACCAGAATGATTGACAATTAGGAGGACCAATAGTTTAGACTACCCACCAGGAAGTAAAACATCCTCCGCTATACCTTTAACTGACGAGAGAGAGAGACAGAGAGAGAGCGAGAGAGCGAGCGCACTTCTGTTGAATGCTCTTGATTGCTGATCGTTCACTCAGCACATGTTACTTGGATGAAAACTAAATCGTATATGTAGCCTAAGTAAAGTAAAACATGAACTGTTACCTGACTGAAGTATAACGAGTGGTTCCCTACGTTATTACAGGACGTGTGCAGGTTAAGAAGTTTCATGAACGCAAACATCCGAAGCGCGCGCCCCACAAACCAGCGTCTCAGCGCGAATACTGAATTAAATTGTCTTTCACGTCTTGCGCTTGTACGGACGAATTCACACACAATGTAATAACGCCCGTCTTGGTGAGTATCCTATAGTAAACAAAGTCGGTTATATCTCAAATGAACGCAGCATGTTCAAGTGCGGTCTGTGCGTTCGGTCTTAAAGGGGCAGCAGTTTGATAAACCTGCTTCTGTGTTTTAATGCTAATCAAACAAAGGAGAAATAAATACTCACTGCTCTTGACTAAATAGGCTACCCTTTTCAACTTTAGAAAATATCCATCTATATATAATTCATACAGTAATGAATATGCTTTTTTCACATTTGATTACTTTATTCAAATTTCTGTACTGTTAGATACCCGAAAAACTCTAAAAACACTGTTTATTTCATTTGTAGCCTTTCTTTGTTCTATATTGTATATATTTGTCCTATTTGTAATTCGATTGTTTGTTTTTATTTTGTTACTGACTGCTTACTTGTTTTAAATTCACATTAATTAGGCTGCTAGTTTTTGTTGTAGTATCAAAATTGGATTAAATAATTGATATTTCACTGGTTTTGACAAACATTTGAACCGCTGACCCAGTCCTCAGCACTGAGCCCTGCTGAAGCAGCTCTAAATATGTGCTGTGCTATTAAATGAAAGATGAAATATGATAGAGCAATAGAATGAACAGTGACAGTAGGCTTACAGAAGCTCATACAATGCATTTTAGCAGGCTTAATTAAGCATGAAAATAACTGAAAGAAATATATATATTTGATGAACAAATTAAGCCAACTAATATGATTTATAATCTTTTGGTTTATCTACTAATACATTTAAAAATTACAAATGCAGTGAAAATTCAGGTATCGGTTACGGTATCGGTATCGGCGAGTACCAAAAATTACAGTATCGGTATCGGACTCGTTCTGCAAAAAGTGGTATCGGGACATCCCTAATGAGAAACTATTACTGTCCGAATAGGGCTAATGATGCAAACTAGGGGTCGACCGACTATCGGCCTGGCCGATATTTTTCAAATTTTCGAAACCGATTTGCCGATAAAATAATAGAATTTTGAAATGCGCTATATTTGGCTCTGACGCAGTACTCACCACTCTGTGGACTAGACCAGTGTCCCCGCCCATCTGATTTGTTGGGAGTCACGAGCCAATCAACACGGAAAGCTGAAGGCACTGAAAGTTTTGCACTCTCACACCGAAAGCACTTGCTGACTGGAGCCGCTTCACTAGGAGTGTTTCCAGTACAGATTTGCGCAAAACTTTTGTGATTTCTTTTTCTTTTTTTTTCTTTTCTTTTTTTTTCTAAATGTCGACAAAAAACTATTGCGAAATGACAGCGTTTCCATTAACGATGTTATGCAACTAAAACTTCATTTTTTCCTCTCGCGATCAGTTAAATCATTCCAAAAACCATGGCAACGGATGTTGGTAGGTTTACATGCCACTGCACTGGCCATTATTATTAATGGAAGGAGATGTGTGTGTGTTTCCAAGCATTAATGGTAAGGAACAACCCTTATTATACTTGTGAGCGGCTCATATGAGGAGTTTCTGGGTGTTTCTCCCTCATTTCTGCTTCCAGGTCTTGATTGTGGCATTTATTTGAGGTTTAGAATCCATTATTCCTGTAATTCTTTTGTCTTATATGAATTTAATAAAGAGCTCTGTCTCGTATTCTGTCCAATCACACCGCGTCGTCTACGTCAGCTGACCTGTACATGCGCAAAAACTGTTTCCATTGCAGTTTTGCTAAATATTTCTTTTTCGAGTTGCCTGATAAACCTCCTCATGCGAGCGGAAGAACTTTTTTGCGATAAATGGGAGTTTTTGCGAAATTGACGTGTTTCCATCGGGCGTATTTTCAATTCGCAATTTCAATTTGCACAGTTTGAAGGATAACGGAAACGCGGCTCCTGATCACGCTTCAGTCGTCTCTCTGAGTTCAGGCAGCAGCAGACTTTGCTGAAGTTGTAATAAATCACTACACTGAAGTAGTAAAACACCTCAGTATAATAGAGCCCTGTGATGCAGAAAACACGGACAGAATCGTGGAATCCAGTCACTAAAGCGGAATTTACTGTATAAAGCGGAATGTCACGGAATTTGTCAACTTTGATGAATTAAAAAGCAGGTCAGAACCAATCAGACCGAATTTCAAACCGCAAAAACACTTTTTTAAATGAAATGAATCCTGCGTGTCTCTAAATGAATGGTGCAGACGCTTGATTTCATTTACCACACACACACACACACTGGAGCATGCACGCGTGACGCTTGCGCTGTTTTCAGCCTCAGCTGCATCATTATATGAGGACATGATTGCATAAACATCATCTCCAGAGCCGCTTTGAGTCACTTCGTGAGCTTTTTAACGCTTCAAACTGAGAAAAGCTATCGTCATATCATATCATAAACACACAGAAACGCAAAGATCTCCACATCTTGGTTTCTGATCGATCAATTGACATCATCAATATTTAAAGTCCCCCTGTGCTGAATGTAGTTTATGTGTCTATGTGGTGTTTTTAATCTGCTTTAAGACAAAGCATGTGTAAGTTCATAAGTCGACACCATTGCTGAGTAAAACTGCAGTGAACCAAAGACAGTCTCAAACACACGCTTTGAAATCGCTGGTGTTTCTGACGTCACAAACTACCTTGTAACCAATCAGATCAACGTGTGATCGTCAACCAGTGGATCTCTGAGCTGAGTGATGCTCATTTGCATATTCATAGACCCGTGCATACTAAATGAGGCAAGGGTGTCGAGTTACAGTCAAGATATTTTAAGGTATTAAAGAACGTTTAAATATGTAATTTCGGTGATTAAAGATGAGTTTTAAGGGATAACATGATTACAGAAGGACTTCAAACGTTGATGTTCACTCTTTGCCAACTTGTTTCAGTAAATGCTGAATGTTACCGTGAATGATCACTGTTATTTGTTGTATTCATCGTGACTTTGCCGATAAACTCCCCTCACTTCTCTTGTGTTTTCCAGGACAGCACACATGTGTGTTTTGCTCGTGTTCGTTGTCGGTATATTCCTCCGGCGTCCCGGCGTACGCTCTACCCTGCGCTCATCTCACGTGTGGACCGTGTCTGCGGCAGAAACGCCCATGTGACTCGCAGACGCTGAAGATCACGTGTCCCACATGTGGCACATCTGCATCCGGCGGCGACGTCACACGAGTGCATCACTGAAACACACCTGAACATTCATCATGAGCTCATTTGTTTGCAGATTTTGTGTATAATTTTCATTAAAAAATGTTGAAAAAGAAAAGGAATTTGTTATTTTTAATAACTGCAGGTAATATATTCTAGGTATATATATATATGTGTGTGTGTGTTAATATTGTGTATCTAAAATACATTAAATGTGAAGATTTCTTGTTTATATGCAATATCATTCAAAAGTTTGGGGTCAATAAGAGGAATTTTTTAAAAGAAGTCTCTCTTCTGCTCATCAAGGCTGTGTTTATCTGATGAAAAATACAGTAAAAATAGTGAAATATTATTATAATGTTAAACAACTGTTTTCTATGTGAATGTATAGTAAAGTGTAATTTATATCCTGTGATCAAAGCTGAATTTTCAGCATCATTACTCCAGTCTTCAGTGTCACATGATCCTTCACAAATCACTCTAATATGATTTGATGATCAAGACACATTTATGATTATTATCAGTGTTGAAAACAGTTTTTTACATTTTTATTTCATGATGCTATGATGAATAGAAAGTTCAAAAGAACAGCTTTGATCACAGGAATAAATTACACTTTACTGTATATTCACATAGAAAACAGATGATTTACATTATAATAATATTTCACTATTTTTACTGTATTTTTGATCAGATAAACACAGCCATGTGAGCAGAAGAGACTCTTCTTTCAGCCTAGACTCGGATCTCAGGCTGTTTTCTGCAGGACAGAATGAAGGATCCTTGAGTTCAGTGTGTGTTCAGTGTGTGTACAGTGTGTGTTCAGTGTTACTGAAGCGCAGGAGTTTAATACAGCGGCTCAAGGCTGAACTCTCTTTGTGTGTGAATGAACAGATCTGACCTCTGCCATCTATTGAAATGCTAAACTGAGCTTTCTGTCCTCCACACAATCACACACACCTGAAGGACACACACTGTGTCACATCTAAATGTCTTGGTGCTCTTTGCTCATTTTTGACCGAAAAGTTGTACTTTTTATTTATTTTTTATTTTTATCGGAATTGTACGATACATGGTAAAGGTTTTGGCACTTGCTATGCGAACACACAAAAAAATCATGGACGTGATCCGAACAGGTTAAATGTTCCTGTAAACAATAGTCACACTTGTGCTCCTCGAGGTCTAAAGATGAGCACATTAGAAATGACTGAGAGGAGTTTCCTCTAGTGGAAGCGTTTGGTACTGCAGCCGAACTACATCTCACGGAACGCTCATTTTTTCAGATATCAAGCTCAAATTTTGAACACAAATTGTTTAGATTTATGGCTTTGATTTTCTCACAGTTTTAGAGTAAAACGTTTTTTGAAATATATATTTCATATAAAAATTTAAGAAAAAAAATCATAACAATAAACGTAAAATTCTGTAACTTTTTTTAAGTTCCCTTTTTAAAACTTTTTTCACTTCAGCAATAATCTGCCAAGTGTCGTCTTTGAAAAGAGATCAAACTTCAGTCTGTCGCTCTAAAGCGTTCAATATTTATGACAGTTTAAGTTGGAAATTTAATGTTCAGGTCGTCTATGCTCAAAAAGTGAATAAATGAATTGTAAACACAGCGTAAATATAATTTAGTACCATAAAATCCCCTAAAAATACAAAATATGAAATAAATAAAAACATTATCGAACTAAAATATTAATTTGATTGAAATAAAAAATACATTTCAGTCATTTTTAACCGACTTGCGAAGAGCATCATAGGGTTAAACATCTGTGCTGGAAAACAAGACAGAATTACTGAGGAAGAAACTCATTTTATCCAACATCATTTGATGTATATTTAATATCACTGATACATCCCTCCTGAAAATACATAACATCCCTTGACTGATCGATTCTGATCATAAATGTGCGTCAGATGCAGATGTTTTCTTCATGAATGCGAGATCATAATGGAGTAAATGATCATCTTTGATGCAGACCTCTGTCTTCTACAGTGTAATGTATTCTGATGATGTGTCATTTTTTTGAAGCAAAGCCAAAATGTTTGTCTATTCAGTAAAAATGTACATAATGTTCTTAATGAACAATTTAGCTTCTTCAAAACCTGCCACTGATTTCTAAAGTCTTATTATAAACAACGATCAATAACTTAGCCTACTGTACGTGCAGAATTTCATAATGACAATTATTTCTGTTATTGCCGTACTGGTTTAAATAAGGTGACTGAACCTCGTTTGCATCATTACTGATGAGTTTATTATCTGTGCTCATTTACAGTTCATGTTCCTGAAGCACGGCTGATTCCCCCAGGAGTTATTTATGATATTGTTCTTTTGTTGTCCTGCATGTGCATAAACAGTATGCATTAGATTAGAGTTTGTGCAGCTCTGAATACTGAGCAGCATTTCCACAGTTTAGTCCTGAGCTCAGATGAATCACATATCTGTGATTTCGCAGGTTTGACCTTCTACTCTCTCCTGTCACTCAGTTCTCCTCTCGAAACATTAACACATTCAGTCCTGTGACAAACTGATCCTTGTGTTCCAGAAGTCTCTTCACTTTCAGATTAGTTTTATTTTTGTATGAATCTTTAATTCAGTATATATTGTTGTTGTTTTATAGGTTGGGTGTGTTTTAAAAATTGGACCATGAGTCTGTAATAAAGTTTTGATTGATTGATATATATTTATATGAGAAATATCACACGAGTAGCGGTGCGATATGGCTGTATATCAGCACGGCTGTGATTCGGCGGTAGATAATCACTCATATAAAGCCATATCGCTCGGCTACAAGTGTGATATTGCGTTTATACAACAGTTCGACGACACACGTGAGTAAATAAATAAGAAACAACAACGGAGTGTCTTTAAAAACCCTCTTTTGTGCAGAACTACTTTCTTCCGCCATGGATTCAAATCTCAAGTTGATAGTTTGACATTATAAAACGGATAGTTCCGGTCCTCGATTCTGATTGGTTGAGCCGCGTTCGAAACCGTTGCTGCATGTGTTGCTTGGCAACCTCTTTGGGACTACATTGCTTGGCGGAGGAATACATGTGTTATAACGTTATATTTTTTGTTGCTGGTGTTTATTTTATCAATAAAATACATATTAAAATAAATGTTTTTATGGAGTAACGTTAACCGTTTTATAAAAGCAATAAGCCCCTTATTGCTTTAGTTGAGCTCAAGACTTTAGAGCTTTATAGCTAGTAACGTTAACGAAGGAACGTTAAGTCGCTTCATTGAAGCTTCATGGTATTAGGAGAGAGAGAGATCGGATAAATTAGTGTTTTACCTGCATCTGATATACAGTATTCATTCTTCAGGTCGATGCCCATACTATTATATCCAGAAAATCAGTTTGAATGTCGCTGAGGAAAGCGAAATGTTCGTCTTTGTCCGTCACATGACAGCGCTAAACAACTTCCTTGTTCAGACTCGATCATAAAGACAGTCTTTGCTGCCATCTAATGGCGTAATTATGTAATTTTCACAAATAATACGGCATATTTATATACAATTAAATATAATATTTATTGAACAACAATATGTAAATTATCAACAATAACAAAACAAACCAACAATTCAGCCAAATGTTTAGTGCAGGATTTAAGTGAAATATTAGTTATGAAACTTAATTTTCTCTTTAACCAATATCGATTTGCTCTGAAACAAGAAATAGATTAATAAGACCAAATATTGACAATTTGATATACCCCAAATTAATTAACGTTATATCTCATGTTTAACCACTATCTAGGCCTAGATAAGAGCCAGCGGCAAATTCCCGAAGACTGTCCGAGAAGACGCTGTTCTCTGCGGGGACACGAGCGCTGAACGGCCGCTGACGGCCTGGAGCTCACATCGGCGAAAGCGTCTCAATAGATTGTAAAATAGGCACTATGATTATATATTAGTCACATATTACAGGTCTAAATAACTACATTTTCGCCTAAAAACTCTTAAAACACAACAACAGTAGTATTTTAAAACATATGGTGGATTTGCTCGATCGCCATGACAGTCGCCGCAAGCGGAGTGATACAATGGTGAAACGGTCAGACTGAGTGAGTGCTGTTACTGTGTGATTACAGTAACTGGAAAAGGCTCTCAGCCAATCAGATTCGAGAACCAGAAAGAACTGTTGTATACATATACTGTCGTTCAAAAGTTTGGGATTTGTAAGATTTGTAATGTTTTTAAAAGAAATCATGTAATAAATGCAGCATTTATTACATTATTTATTTTATTTATATACATTAAAATCTTACCAATCCCAAACTTTTATATATATATTTAAAAAGTATATTTATATTTTAATTATATTTTAAGTCAATGTAAGGAGTATATATGCAAATATGAAGTCTTCAATGCAGCAGTACAGTATATTAACCCTCTGATGTTTAAAACTGTTCAGAGTACAGACCACCATGAGTGATGACCTTTGACCTCCACCCATATGCCATTGTGTTTCTGAAAAAAAAAAAAAAAGTCTGAGGATGGATGTTGAACTCATTTTAGAACAAAACTTTGAGAACCTGAAGGTCGATGCAGCAGAAGTGTGTTAGGTTTGTGTCGAGAGGCATCAGTGTGTGTGTGAGGAGGAGGAGCTGCAGGTGTATATAAGCATCTCTGAGCATCAGTGGATCAGTGTGTGTGTGTGTGAGGAGATGTCTGAGTCTCTGCTGCACGTGTGTGTTCTCTGTGTGCTTGCGCTCTCAGCGCTCTCGTCCGCATGCTACATCCAGAACTGCCCGAGAGGAGGCAAGAGATCCGAGCCCGTCAGACAGGTACTACACCTTCATCATCACTCCATCATCATCACTCCATCACTCCATCACTCCATCATCATAATCATCCAGAACTGCCTGAGAGGAGGCAAGAGATCCGAGCCTGTCAGACAGGTACTACACCTTCATCATCACTCCATCATCATCATCATCATCATCATCACTCCATCATCATAATCATCCAGAACTGTCTGAGAGGAGGCAAGAGATCCGAGCCCGTCAGACAGGTACCACACCTTCATCATCACTCCATCATCATCACTTCACCATCGCTTAACCATCATCACTACATCACTACACCATCACTCCATCACTTCACCATCACTCCATCACTTCATCATTATCACTTCACCATCGCTTCACCATCATCACTACACCATCATCAATACATCACTCCATCACTTCACCATCACTCCATCAATACATCACTTCACCATCACTCCATCACTCCATCACTTCACCATCATCACTACATCACTCCATCACTTCACCATCATCACTACATTACTCCATCACTCCATCACCATCACTAACCATCATCACTACATCACTACACCATCATCACTCCATCACCATCACTTCACCATCACTCCATCACCATCACTTCACTATCATCACTACATCACTTCACCATCACTATCACTTTATCACTTCACCATCACTTCATCACTTTATCATCACTCCATCACTTCACCATCACTCCGTTACTTCACCCTCACTCCATCAGCACATTTACATGCAGCTCTTTGAGTAAATTCAGCAGCAACAGTTTCTTCTGTTTCAGGTTCATCTGCGAGTTCACAGAATAATCTATATAATATATGCAGAACTGGTTGAAATCTATTAGCAACTATATATTTATCAATGTTTCACACTGATTCAGTAGTATTGTATATCATGTAGGCTATATATGATATACAAGGCTCAATGTATATCATAGACAATATATATATAATGCATGGATATATTTCAAACAGGGTTATTATATCTAACTAAAACAAAAACCATAACCATGCATGAAAAAAAAGTTGTTTCTTGAAATAAATAAAAAACACCAAGTTGCCTAATTTCAGTCAACATTTCTCATTTTCACTTAGTTAATAAAAAATGTAAACTGAAAGAAAAAAATAATACAAATATTTAGACATTAAAAAAAATCTGATAAAACACAAAAAAATAGGCTATATAGAAATTTTTTTAACTGACAAAAAAATGACTAAAACTGACTAAAATTTAAAAGAAAATGGAAAATATAAAAAGAAAAATGTATTTAAAATCATTTGATGTACTAAAATAACAAACTAAAACTGAAAGGAAAAATGTATAGAAAAAAACATTATTTATTACAAAAACATAATGTAATAATAATGTCTTTGTAATAAATAATGTTTTTTCTATACATTTTTCCTATATAGACTATATAGAGACAATAGGCCAATATAGACATAAAAATATATAGATATAAAAAAATCTGTTAAAACTATATACTATATAATAAAATAAAATGAAAATAAAAATAAATCTCTAAATACTATTATTATTATAATATCTCCTCAACGTGGCATTTATGTTATAATCAATTTAATAATAATAATGTAATTATTTGTCTTTGTGTGTGTGTTTGTGTGCCTATGTGTGTGTGTGCGTGCCTGTGTCTGTGCATGTGTGTGTGCGTGTCTGTGCGTGTGTGTGCGTGCATGTGTATGTGTGTGTGTGTGTGTGCGTGTGTGTGTAGTGTATGGCGTGCGGTCCTGGGAATAAGGGCCGGTGTGTGGGCCCCAGGATCTGCTGTGGAGCCGGGCTCGGGTGTCTGCTCGGGTCTCCAGAGACGCTGAACTGCATGGAGGAGAATCTCCTGCCCGGAGCCTGTGAGTCGAGCGGGACGCCCTGCGGGGCCGAAGGAGGCGTGTGTGCCGCTCCGGGGCTCTGCTGCCACTCAGGTGAGCAAAACACTGAGATCATGAGACACATCACACACACAGGGCCCTATTTTAACGATCTAAGCTCCTCTAAAGCGCACTCAGGGCGAGTCCGAATCCACTTTTGCTAGTTTAACAATGGGAAAAATGGTCGGCGGTCCCGGTGCATGGTCTAAAAGGGTCGTTCCTATTCTCTTAATGAGTAATGGGTGTGTTTTGGGCGTAACGTGCAATAAACCCACCAGAGTCAGCTAAAATATCTTACATTGTGTGTCTTTGCCGACCTCTTGTGGAAAATAATAATATAACATGATATTTCTTGACTCTATATGGCCTTATATCTCTATATAGAGTAAATGAGCTGTTCCTCTGGGTCCTAAAGTCAGTTTTGCTTCAGTATGCATTCAGATACACATGTAGACATTATGAAATAATTTTTTGGTAAAGTTTTAGTTTTTCTATGCGTACTGAAGCATTCCTCGCTTTCCATTCATTCCTAAGGGGGTCAAATTGACCCGCGAGGGAAGGATTTGTTACGTTTTGAAATTTCAACCACAAAACTCCTCGATTCCATTAAAAAAATGTGTGTATTCGTGGATCAAGTGCGACAAAAGTTCTAGGGTCTTGAACCCTTCTGACGAACACTCAATTTAAAAAAAAATTGTAAAAAAAATATTTCCGGGTCAAAATGACCCTGAGAAAAGGATAAGTGGCGCAAGACGTTAAAATGAAAACTGCGTTGGGCTGGACCTATAGCAAAACACACTTGCGTGGCGCCGGGTGTATTATACGGCCCATATACAGTCACACATCACACTGATTCTCTGACAGATAAAGCTAATGCGTGTGGTTTATCCGGCAGAGGGATGTTCTCTGGATCCAGAATGTTCTGAAGACGTCCGGTTTCTTCCGGCTGAAGACAGCGTTGGACTGAAGAGTTTTTCAGGAGAAATGCTTCTGCATCTGCTGAATCTGGCCTCGAGGAGACAAAGACCCTTCTGATCGTGATCTGTGTCTGTAACTCATTCACACGTGTTGCTCAACACTGTGTACATACTGTATGTAGTAAACAGATGTGAATCTGGTTTGTCATCGCAGTTCTCTTGTTATTTTAACCACTTTGGTTCGAGTCTATTGTTCCAAAAGTAGCATGACCTGTTACTGCCTTTGTGTGGTGTGATTATAATACAGATATTTCTCAAGATAATTATTCACTTAACATTTAACCTTGAAACCAGCATGTGGGCTTTTCTGGAAGCTCCCGTTGATCCTCCAACTGTATTTGGCAGATCCTGACAATCAGGTTTGAATCGGCTTTTATGGCCTAAACATAAATCAAGTGCACAGGAAACTTGACTTTATGCTTTAATCACTTTAAAATAAAATAACATCAAATGCATTCAAATGTTGTTCCACATACATCAGAAAAGGACAAAAAGTGTTGCATAGTAAAGAAAAAGAAGGTAAATGAAATAAGTATGAAAGAATCAAAGCTTCAGTTTGACAAGATATTATTTTGTTCCACTGCACACATTATATACTGTATATATATATATAAACACGACAAAGGAGTAGAGAAACAAAATCTTGTTTTTAATCAATAAACCCACAATGAAAAACTTAGGAGACATCTGGAGAAACAGTAAACACAAACACTTCTAAACTAGACAATACCAGACAATGAAACAAAGGAAACTGAGGGATTAAATACACAGAGGATGATAGACTGAAACACAACACGTGTTAAAAAAGAATTAAAGCTAAACACGTGCAGCCGGTTTCAGTTTGACAAGAAATGATTTTGTTCCATTTCAAACATACTGTACATACACTACAGTATACAGTATATAAAACGATTAGTTCCAATCCTTGATTCTGATTGGTCAATAGCTGTGTTTTATTCAAGGATAAACATGGGCTATGACCGCTTCACCCAACAGTTCTATGTATGCCCTAGCGTCTTCCTTCTCCGTGATCACAAGAGTCCTTTCAATGTAAAAGTCTTCTCTACTGACTCACTCACTCATAAAGACAGTCTTTGCCGCAATCTATTGGCGAAATAATGTATGTAACTTCTGTTCCTGTTTACGGTCAGGGACTATTTGTTTCCAGCGGAAGGAAGGCTTTTAGTGATTTTACTTCACATAGATACATATTTTTCGTCTTTAATATTTGTATTGTGTGGTAACCGTTTTATAAAAGCAATAAGGTACTCGAGGCTAATGCTGTATCGAGAATAAGTCACTGAAGGGGTTGCAGGCACTCCGCTTCGCGTCAATTGCTGCAATCCACTAAACGGCCACCGGTGTCGCTATAAACCAGGGTTTCTGAATTCTTCCTTTGGCCTCTTGAAATGAAAATGGAAAATATGAAAAAAAGAAAGAAAAAAGACTTTAATAGTACATCAATGATACTAAAATAACACTGAGAAACATAAACATACACACACACACACACATAGGCCTATAAAATAATAAAAACAAATAAAAACATTTATTTCGTCCAGACATATTTTCTCACATTTATTTGAGTGCATCCTATAAGAGGACGGGTCTATTATTCCACGGCAAAGCTTTTTGCTAAAAAATTTGTTAAGGTTCGGATTTGATTTTCACATTCTAAAGAGAGCAGGATTTCTTAGAAGGTCAAAAGTGAAACAATATTAAAACAGAAAGTAGCATAAAACAGACAAGCTTGAACATATACAGCACAATTACTGCGACACACCCAGAGACACACATTACAAGAGCCCGTAACGAATCAACACACGCATGAAAAACTCATAATCACACAAAAATATTTACTTTATGTGCTCATGTCACGCATAACCTGCAGCAAATCCAGCTCAATAACAGCAAGCTGAAGGCAGGACAGGTGGAAATCAAGATTGTGCTGCAGGGGAATGTTTCATATAAAAGATATTTCATAATGGACTTGTATACTTACGATGAGTTCAGACAGGCCATGGTGATGATGAGGGCGGGAACAGGACTTGCGTAAGTGTGTATAAAATGATCTTTCTGTCCTCATTCACTGTCACTGTTGTTTCAACGATGGAGCTGAAAGCCACTTCTCTCCTTCTGCTCACGTGTGTCGCCATCATCATCCTCACCGAAGGTCAGAACTGTCAATATTAGACACAGACATGATGTTCTTCCTCAGTGTTTCTGCCTCGTTTTCCAGCACAAAGATCTAAACATTCTGAAATCAAGAAGCAAAAAAAAAAAAAAAAGTTTTGTTTAATGAAAAACTGATCAAAATGAAGTGAGTTTGTGCTTAAAACAAACAAGCAAACTGTGTCAATGGAGTAAAACATTTTTTTTCGGTGAAGTAAGATTATTTTTCTGACTCCATTGGCAGATATTTGTACAAACTCACTTCATTTTGACACATTTTTTATTAATATCTTTAATGTCTTAATATGAATGTCTTAATATCTTCAGTGATTTTGCTTCTTCTCCAGTAAATGCATCTTGATTTAAGAATGTTTCGATATTTGTGCTGGAAAACGAGACAGAAACACTGTTGCAAAAATTGTAACAAAATTATAATTTTTTTTCCTCTTTCTGCTCTCTTGTAATTCTGACTTCTATTAAATGTTTAGTGCAGTTTACTACATTCACATTTATGTATTTGTTGCTTTTATGCAAAATGACGCACATTAATGCAATGCATTTTTTTTATGCAAAACTGATCAAAATGAAGTGAGTTTGAGCTTAAAACAAACAAGCAAAATGTCTGTCAATGGAGTCAGAAATTTTTTTATTTTCCATTTGAATTAAGATTATTTTTCTGAATCCATTGTCAGATATTTGTTCTTGTTTTAAGCACAAACTCACTTCATTTTGGTCTTAATATCTTCAGTCATTTTGCTTCTTCTCCAGTAAATGCATCTTGATTTAAGAATGTTTAGATATTTGTGCTGGAAAACAAGACAAAAAAGCCTCTTTCTGCCCTCTTGTTTTATGTAATTCTGACTTGTATTAAATGTTTAGTGCAGTTTATATTCACATTTATGCCTTTGTTGCTTTTATCTAAAGTAACGTAATGCAATGCATTGTGCACATGTCTCTTTCCTCAAGCTCATGCATTGCCTGGGAATCGAGCACACGATGCTCTGCTGTTTGAATGATATATTATTAAGCTTCTGTAAGTCATAAAAACACAGTCAAATGTGTCGTGACATGCATCGCTCGGAGCCGCAGAGGATATAAAACATGCCCTCTATAATTAAAAAACTTGTCTTGTTTGCCATTCTTGTTTTCAGAGCTGACAGGAAGTCTTAACAGGATTACATTGACATGAACACAGATATTCAATAAGATCCGTCTTTTTGTTCCAGCAGATGCCAATGCCATTCCCACATGCTGTCTGACTCTCTCCAGGAGTATCCCACGGAAGATCCTGCGTCAGGTCAAGAGATACGACATACAGAGCAGATCTGGCCGCTGTGAGATCGATGCGCTGATGTGAGTGTTTAAACATCTTCAAAAAGTCTTCAAATTATACTTACTTTTTTTGTTGTTGTTGTCTAGAAAGCTTATTTTATTTCATTTTGATCATATTTTTTTTCTTTTTTTAATGCCTTTTTTTGGGGGAGATTTTTTATTTCTTGATTTTTATTTACATTTAAATGACTAGATTTGTTCAATAAATAATAAATAAATGAATAATATTGTAAGCACATTCCTCACATTCACATTAAATTCAAAATAACTCACAATTTCATGCATAACCCTTTTCATTCCGCCTAAAATATCTTACATTGTGTGTCTTTAGCCCTATGCACTGGATTAGTATTATCTGGGGACCTCGTGTGATTTAGAAATTACCCACCCACATCTGAATTTCGTGTGGCGCATTCGCACGGGATAAACGAAGCCTGTGATTTTACTCGAAATTACTGACATATCTCCCGGATATGATGTCAACTGGCTATTGCTTGGAAATATCTTGTCGTTATTATAGGTCTAGCTGTATGATATAACATAAACAGAAGAATGTTCCTTACCGCATGCTGCTATACATGTCTGTAAGGAACATGAAACAGTGCCGCTGCTCACCGCTCACAGCCAACATTCACTGGCAATCCTATAGCTATACGATCCGCTTATTTGGGACTATTTCGGCTATAAAAAGAGGTACTTTAACTGCAGTGTTATAAAGTTGTGGATGGTTGTCTTTTTAAAAAAGTATTTTGTCTTTTATTTTTCGTGTTCGCATTTATGAGGAAAACGTGACCGTTCTTCATAACGGACGCGACCGCTCTGAACGCAGCACTAAAAGACTGCTTTAAAACTTTCACAGATACCTAAAACAGAAAGCACAAAGCCTTTCTTTAAAACGAATTTCGTTTTGTATTAATTGTATCTTAATTTTAATCAGTGTTTTATTATCCAATTTCCTGGATTTAATAAGTAAGAAGTAAATATAGATATTCAAGACACGGAGGGCGCCAGCGCCTCAACTGAACAGCGCTATCATCCATGAACCGAAACTCAGCGTATAAGGTAGCCTACTCTCCTCACACACGTAAAAAAAAAAATATATATATATATATATATTATCTACAGAAATCTCTACTTTTAAACAAAACCATTCAAAACAAAATTAAATTAAATGTGCATTTCTCTCCAGCGCGTTCACTAGGATACTGCGAAGATCGTGAGTCAGTAGCCTATCGTCATCTTTGCAGCCGACACAGAAAACACTTGTTTATTAATAAACAATTAAAATGTTTCATTGCAATAGTTTACATATTCAGAATCATTACTTTTGCTGGTTCTTAGTGACAGCTTTTAGGTGCCGTTTACATGAACGCGTCACTGCATCAAGTCAAGTCAAGTCAAGTTTATTTGTATAGCGCTTTTCACAATACAGATTGTATCAAAGCAACTTCACAGTATTAAATTAAAATAATACAACAAAGTTTGTTTCAAGAGGAATTTATGGATTGATAAAATTAAATTAAATTAAATATCCCCAAAATATCCCCAACTGAGCAAGCCAAAGGCAACAGTGGCAAGGACCAGAGAGAGAGAGAGAGAGAGAGAGAGAGAGAGAGAGAGAGAGAGAGAGAGAGAGAGAGAGAGAGAGAGAGAGGAGAGAGAGAGAGAGAGAGAGAGAGAGAGAGAGAGAGAGAGAGAGAGAGAGAGATTTTTTTTAACTTATTTTTAGGAATTATAGCCTAATGAACAAACAAATATCTATTAAGGGCGCCGCCACGTTGTATTGCGTAGAACGTTCACCAAATTCTTACAGAAATATGTTCTAAATATTGCAATGGTTTTTTTTTATGCACTAATTATGCACTAATATTATCACAGGACCTCGGTGTTCGGCGAAATATGGTAGGTCATTTGCGGGGGAATTTTTACTTTACAAATTACAGACATGGCCGATTCGCACGGGATTAAGATCACAGACAATCTCCGCGATTATTACAAATTACTAGAGGTCACCAGGTAATACTTATCCCGTGCGAATAGGGCTTAAGTCGACCTCTTGTGGAATAATAATAATAATATAAGATGATATTTCATGACTCTATATGGCCTTATATCTCTATGGAGTAAATGAGCTGTTCCTCTGGGTCCTAAAGGCAGTTTCTCTTCAGTGTGCATTCAGATACACATGTAGACATTATTAAATAATTTTTTGGTAAAGTTTAACATTTTTAGTTTGAATTTTGAGTATTTTTTTTAGGTTTTTCTATGTGTACTGAAGCATTCCTCACATTCCAATCATTCCTAATGGGGTCAAATTGACCCGCGAAGGAACGGATTTGATACTTTTTTAAATTTCAACCCCAAAACTCCTCAATCCTCAATCAAAAAATTGTGTATATGTGTGTGTGTGTGTGTGTGTGTGTGTGTGTGTGTGTGTGTGTGTGTGTGTGTATGTGTGTGTGTGTGTACTCGAGGGTCCCTTTATTGATGAACACTCAATAAAAAAAAAAAAAAAAATGAAACATGAGTTTCGGGTCAAAATGACCCGAGGGAAGGACAAACACTTATGAATCATGTGCTCCAGTATTGACTGTGTTTCCTGCTCTTCAGATTACACATCAAAGACAAGAAGATCTGTGCTCATCCCAAACTGAGGAAAGTCTTGGAGAAGCTCAAGAGGAATCGCAAACCCAAGCGGTCTTGAATCCGAGCGGGATCATCTCTATAATCCAGGAGTCATGGATCTTCTGCCGGTTTCAGGAGTTGCTGCATTAGTTTGCATTTTCTGCTGATAGTTCCACACATTATTCACTACAATATACTGTATATATTCTCTGTATGCTCTTTCTTTTTTAATGAAATAAAAGCTTTTTTTTCTTCTTCAGTGTTTTAATGTTTCACACCATTGAAATGGTTCCATGATGTAAAAGAAATAATATGAGTTGGATGATAATTTTACCGGATTTGACTGGGAAACTATTACAAACAGTCAATAAATAAATAAAGGAATAAAAAAACAATCAATAAGTAAACAAGTTGATAAATAGCCTAAAGAAATAAGTAAATAAGTAAATAAGTAAATAGATAAACAATCAATCAGTAAATAAATAATCAATTATTCAATAAAGAAAGAGAGAAATAAGTCAGTAAATATCAATCAGTAAGTTAGTCAATAAATAAATAAACAATAAATAATCAATCAACCAATAAGTCAATAAACAAATAAATAAACAATAATCAATAATCAATCAATCAACCAATAAGTCAATAAATAAATAAATAAATAAATAAATAAACAATAATCAATAATCAATAATCAATCAATCAACCAATAAGTCAATAAATAAATAAATAAACAATAATCAATCAATCAATCAATCAATCAATAAGTCAATAAACGAAGAAATAAGTCAATAAATATGAATCAATAAGTTAATGTCAATAAACAAATAAACAATAAATAAATAAACAATAAATCAATAAGTCAACAAATAAATAAACAATACATAATAATGAATCAATCAATAAGTCAATAAATAAAGAAACAAATAAGTAAATAAATATTAATCAATAAGTTAATGTCAATAAATAAACAATAATCAATTAATAAGTAAATAAATATATCAATAAACAACAAATAATAAATCAATAAGTAAAGAAATAAAGAAACAATAAATAATCAATCAATCAATAAGTAAAGAAATATACAAATATACTATATATCACACACATAGAGACGCCATTCACTTCTCTTCTGAAGATTAATAGATCATGAATAAAACTATAATGAAAGTAAAAGCATAAGCGCAGGAATAAACACTCACAAGTTTGAGAAGAAGCTGAAGGAAAATATCTGACTATATCAATATATACATGTTTAAAGCATTTTATATGAATACATGTATAGCCTAATATATTTATATTAATTTAAAAGCAAAGTTTAATATTATCCTACTTGTCAATCAATAGGCTATAATAATTATATGACTGTATTATATGAATTAAAAATAATTAGCAACAAAAGATGAGCAATTTTGTCTCTAAAGGTTTTTCACTATAAACTGCTTTGATTTGTAGCGAGAGATAAAGGGGGCGTGGCTTTATTGCATCAGATACACGTGATTGGTCCAGTTTTGACCTGCGAATCTCTAACCCAGAATAAAACCTGTTCTGGAGCTGGTTATCCGAAACCAATCAAACCGAAAAACCAGAGTTTGGTCAAACTAATCTCGAACTGAACTGGTTAGCAACTGAAACCAGCTTTGTGCAACAGGCCACTGGAGTTTCCGGTTTGAAAGGTGTAGTTGTGGATCATCTTCTGCCTGTCTGTCAGCTCTTCTCTCTATAATCTCTCGGTTTCATTCACTGAACACAGGTTTGGTTTGTTCAAAATCTCGTGAAGTCTCGAAATGTTCCAAACAGCAGCTGAAATTGAGAGTCACGTGATCAAATACACTCGTTTGCAAAAGGCAGCTTTTTAGAACAACAACATGGTGTTGTTAGTATGGACAGTTTGAGAAAAAGCTCAACCTAGAGACTGATGCTTGCCTGCAATCATTACTCGTTCACTATTCCCTATATAGTGAACACTAGCACACACTATAAGGCTCACAAGGGAATGATGTCGATTTCGCGGCATCCGCTGCCATCTAGTGGCGGAATCAGGAACAGGCCCATTTTATTTCAACTGCAGCAAACACTACTTTTATTAATTCATTTTTTTATTATTTAATTATTATTAAACAAAAGCCACCGAATTTACACAAAATGTAAATGTAAAATAGGACAATTATTATTTGAACGTATTCAATTCATTATGGAATTTCTACCAAATTAGATTTTTTCTTTCTCTTTTGTAAATCATAATCGAGTCAAAATTATGCAATTAAAAGTCGACATTATACTTAAAAGTCACAATTATGACATGGAAAGTCAAAATTATGACATAAAAGTCGACTTTTGACCTCAGTTTGGACTGTTTGTGACTGTTTCATATAATAATATTTACCAAAACGTGATTATTTTTTTTACTTTGGTTTCTCAGAAACTGAATGAGAGACTACATTTAAAAAAAAAAATTGTGTTCCTATCTGCTGAAATAGCAAAAGTAAAACTCCACAATAGGGTTTTCACAACTTTCAAAAAGAGGAAAAAGAGATTAATAACGAGAGATTAATAACGGCAGTCTGAAGAGAGAGAGAGAGATTTTACACTTTACACCGCCACTCCCACAGCGTTAACTAGTTTATTGTAATTTGATGCAAAGGTAATATAACACAAAACATACTGTTATAAATGTACATACATAAAAATAAATAAATATATATATATGTAAAACTTTGCAGGATTTACGATGTTGATGATCCGTTAAAACGCGTCATCACGGTTTGTGAAAAGGGCGGGCTTCCTCAAACCACAGACCGTTTCCGCGCCACTAAACCCCGCCCTCTCTGAGACCACGCCCCCTGTCATATTAGTTGTTAGTCATTCTGGTTCTACTGGAGCTGTCGTTCCTCAGTGTCGTCCGTTCAATCATTAACTGACAGCGTTCCTAAACCTCCTCTCACACCATGAGTTTAGTGTGTTTCCCCCTCGGGTTTAGGTCACCAGGAACAGCATGTTAGTCTCTAGACCGCCGAAGAAAGAGAAAACTATGAGGATTAATGGAGACTAAAGAACTCGAAAGAAAGATGACGTTAAACGACGATATTAAACACACGAAGTTCAGGAAGTTTTTCTCCGCCGTGTTTTACGCATGTTCTTCGTTTTTCATAATCGTAGTGAATAAAAGTATTTTAACCCAATTCAAGTAAGTGTCAACTTCCGGCTTTCATAGTGCATGTACATATTTATATGTTGTTCATACATAAGAAACATTATGATTAATTCATTCATTATGATGTGTGTTATTGTAAATGGTAGGTTTCCCTCATTTATGTTTCTTGGAATTGGGCAGGTGAGAAACATTTAACCAAATTAATCAAATGTTATTACATTAACAACACACGGAATGTTTCAGCTTTTATTTTGTTTTTATTTTGTCACAGATGACAGCAACAATCATTATTTTATATGTTGCCAAAATGAACAAAGTGATCCATTTTCAGGACTTTGACAAAAGTATCCCTAGAAAGGTAATGTAATGTGTGTCATTTTGTTTTTAATCACACTTTATCACACTGCTTTGCTTATTGATAACATTATTTTTATATAGATTTTTCCTCTGCCATTGCTGTACGTCGGCAATCACGTAACCGGACTGGGAGGGACAAAGAAACTGAGGTAAATAAATAAGAAATAGAAGAGTTTTGTATAAAAAGAACAAGTTTCCATTTGTTAACATTAGTTTACTGCATTAAGTAACATTGAAATATACTGTTAAAGCATTTGTTAATCTCAGTTATTGTTAATTAATGTTCTAATATATTATTCAAAATATCTAAAGTTGTACTAATGTTATTTAATGGACCTGAGCTGGCATGAACTAACCATAAACAGTTGTATTTCTTAGGGGTGTATGATATATCGGCCGATTTATGTTAATTTCGAATGTTATCGCTATCGGCACGATAAGTAAATTTCGACGATATATTAAAGCTGATAAATAATGTATTATTACTCTTCAGATGCGCACTGTTCAACATGAGGGTTATGAATTGCTTGAAATATGATTGAAATCACTTTAAAAAAGGAAAATACATTTAAGTGCGACATGTGCAGCGCAAGTGTGTCATATCGGCTACTGTACATAACATCATAATGAGAACATTGTAATTGTGTGCTAAGAACATGGCTTTTGTTTTTGTGATCAGGCTCTCAGAAATTATATACAAATGTGGATTTAGATTTATCGGCCGATATATCGGTTATCGGCTTTTAAATACAAAGAATTATCGGTTATTGGTATTGGCCAAAATTTTCATATCGGTTGTGGAATAATGATTGATGATGTATTGCATTATTGACTTTGAACAAAAAAGTTACATAATGTACCTTTAATGTAAAATGTTGGCACTCGTATGTTCTTGTGTTCCTCAGTTTACCCATGTTCACTGTACTCAGAAAATTCACAATTTTACTGACAATGATTATGGAATCAAGGATACTGAGGTATGTACTCTCATTTATAATATTATATTAATATTATTGCATCCAGAGACGTAGTTTTTATTGTTATGGTCCATGAGAAGAGCTGTGTGTTTGATGATCATAATTATTTTATTATAATTAATATTATAATTTATAATATTATTATATTAATGATTCAAATGTTCATAATTATATAATGATTTGTTACGTCCAGAGACGTATTATTTATTGTTATGGTCCATGAGAAGAGCTGCTTTCTTTAATGTGTTTTTTTTGTGCTTGTTTGATGATTATAATTAAAATTAATGATTATATTATTAATTTATTTAAATGATTCTTAAACTGTGTGTGTGTGTGCAGAAAAACCTTCCCGTCGTCGCTGGTGTTCAGTGTTCTGGCCATAGTTCTGGGCGCGTTGGTCGCAGCGAGGTACAGTCGAAGAACACACACACACACACACACACACACACACACACACACACACACACACACACACACACACACACACACACAGATCATTCATTCACGACAGATGTGCATGCAAATAAACACACAGCATGATTTCGATGAGCTCATTATATTATTACATTGTTTAAATTCATAAATTTTTTTATATGTGCGTTTCTGAAATGCATAACTCAGACAGTTTCCTCTGATATAACACATCACTCTATATTGTAATATGGACTTTAAAGCTGCTTTGAAATGGTGTGTATTGTGAACTTTCAGCTCGGATCTGTCCTTTAATGCGGAAGGTTACGCGTTTGTTCTGCTGAACGACGTCTTCACGGCCGCCAGTGGCGTTTACACCAAGAAGAAACTGGGAATGGAGGTACTTAATGACAGCATTAGTCAATTTATCAGCGACAGGTGGATATTTCTGCGATTATACCTCAAGAACTGTTGCTTTGACCTTTGCGGATCTGAAACATGCATGTGCTGGAACTGACAGATCAATGCGACTCCTTCTTATCAAATAGCAGTGATTGATTTGTACGTTTCGGTTAGAAATACGCCTGATAGTCATGCAGTGCAAACTTTACAACCCTGAATGCAAACACTTCTGTCGCCGTCTGTCATTCCAGGATCTTGGTAAATATGGAGTATTGTTTTATAATGCATTTATCATTATTATACCGACTGTCCTGGCGAGCGCTTACACTGGAGATTTACAAAAGGTGAGTGAGAACATGAAGGATAAAAGAATTCAGATGAGAATTAGAGAATTTCAACATATTTTTCTCCTTGTTTTAAGGCCCTTGCCTTTGAAGGATGGCTGTCTTTTACATTCATATTTTATTTTTTACTGTCTTGTGTCATGGGGTGAGTCTGACTTATGATGTTTTTTATAATTGGATGATATATACAGTACAGGCCAAAAGTTTGGACACATTACTATTTTTTATGTTTTTGAAAGAAGTTTCTGCTCATCAAGCCTGCATTTATTTGATCAAAAATACAGATTTTTTTAAAATTTATATTGTGATATATTATTACAATTTAAAATAATTTGTTTTCAATTTATTATACTTTAAAATATAATTTATTTCTGTGATGCAAAGCTGAATTTTCAGGATCATTACTCCAGTCTATCACATGATCCTTTAGAAATCATTCTAATATTCTGATTTATTATGAGTGTTGGACACAGTTCTGCTGCCTAATATATTTGATGAATAAAAGGTTAAAAAGAACTGCATTTATTCAAAATAAAAAAATATTTTCTAATAATATAAATCTTCTTTACTATCACTTTTTTATCAATTTAACACATCCTTGCTGAATAAAAGTGTTGATTTATTTAAAAAAAAGAAAGAAAAAAATGACTGACCAGTAGTGTATATTGCTGTTACAGAAGATTTCTATTTTTAAAACATTTGCTTCTTTTGTTTTTCTTCTTTTTCTTCATCAAAATATCCTAAAAAAGTATCACAGGTTATGAAAAAATATTAAGCAGCAGAACTGTTTCCAACTTTGATAATGAATCATCATATTAGAATGATTTCTAAAGGATCATGTGATAGACTGGAGTAATGATCCTGAAATTCAGCTTTGCATCACAGAAATAAATGATCATTTAAAGTATAATAAATTGAAAACCAATTATTTTAAATTGTAATAGTATATCACAATATTACATTTTCTTTCTGTATTTTTGATCAAATAAATGCAGGCTTGATGAGCAGAAGAAACTTCTTTCAAAAACATTAAAAATAGTAATGTGTCCAAACTTTTGGCCTGTACTGTATATATATATATATATATATTTATAAATAACTACAATCTTATATCTCATTTCAGGTTTATTTTGATGTATTCTATCATCCTGTGCAGCTTTTACAACACGGCACTAACAACGACAGTCGTCGGAGCAATTAAAGTAACTTCACTAATTATACACAGTATTTTTATTATTTTAATGTACACTACTGTTCAAAAGTTTAGGGTCAGTAAAATTAATGCTTTTATTCATCAAGGACGCATTCAATTAATTAATTAAAGTGACAGTAAAGACATTTATAATGTTACAAAAGATTCTGTTTCAAATAAATGCTGTTCTTTTGAGCTTCCTATTCATCACAGAATCAGTTTCAACACTGATAATAATCATACATGTTTCTTGAGCATCAAATCATCATATTAGAGTGATTTCTGAAGGATCATGTGACACTGAAGACTGGAGTAAATTACACTTTCACTTTCTATTCACATAGAAAACAGATGTTTTACTTTCTAATATTATTTAAAAAATGTTACTGTATTTTTGATTGATTGGTTGGTGAGCAGATGAGACCTTTTTCAAAAACATTAAAAAGTCTTACCGATTTCAAACTTTTGAATGGTAGTTTATTTAAAATGTTTACATTAGGGATGCACGATATATCGGCCAGCATATCGGTATCGGCCTGATAAGAAAATTTAGCCGATATATTAAAGCCGATAAATAATGCATTATTTCCTTCAGCTGAGACGCATCAGATTCACACTGTTCAACATGATGCTTTTGAATTCCTTGAAATTTTATTAGAATCACTTTAAAAAAAAGGAAAATACAGTTAAATACAAAATGTTCTGTCATATTGACTACATAAAATTATAATGAAAACATTATAATTGTGTTTGGAACATAGAATTAATGGTGAGAGTTTTGTTTTTGTAATCAGGCTCTCAGAAATTATTAAGATTTAGATTTATCGGCCGATATATCGGTTATCGGTATCGGCCAAAATTTGGATTTAGATTTATCGGCCAATATATCAGTTATTGGCTTTCTAATATAAAAGAATTATCAGTTATCGGTATTGGCCAAAATTTTTATTTATCGGCCAACATATTGGCTATTGGCTTTCAAATATAAAGAATTATCGGTTATCGGTATCGGATAAAATTTGGATTTAGATATCGGCCAATTTATCGATTATTGGCTTTCTAATATAAAAGAATTATCGGTTATCGGTATCGGACAAAATTTGTATTTAGATTTATCGGCCAATAAATAGGCTATTGGCTTTCAAATATAAAGAGTTATCGGTATCGGACAAAATATGGATTTAGATATAACGGCCAATTTATCGATTATTGGCTTTCTAATATAAAATAATTATCGGTTATCGGTATCGGACAAAATTTGGATTTAGATATATCGGGTATTGGCTTTCTAATATAAAAGAATTATCGGGTATCGGTATCGGCCACAATTTGGATTTAGATACATCGGCCAATATATCGGTTATCGGCTTTCAAATATAAAGAATTATCGTATCAGCCCAAATTTTCATATCGGTGCATCCCTAGTTTACATATAGTTGATCAATCATATATGTTCATCAGGTCTTTCATAAGTTGTCTTGTTTCCTCTCAGAATGTTGCTGTGATGTATATCGGCATGTTTGTTGGCGGAGACTATATCTTCTCATGGACGAACTTTATAGGCCTGAATATATGGTAGGAAACGTCATCTTCAAGTCATATTTCCACAGCATCACTGCCGTCCGTCTCCTAACGCTCGAGTGTTTCCACGTTTCAGCATCTCAGCTGGACTGATTTACTCCTACATTACGTTCAGCGGCGGCGGCTCTTCAGAAGCGAACGTGGAACCGCCCGAAGACACAGCGATTCACATCACAGACGATCATCCAGAGAAAACATGATGGAGCCTTATAGTTTGCATCTCAGTGTTTAGTCTTTTTTTTATTGAATGCAATATTTAAGTTTTGAGAAAGAAAATCACTTGGTGCTTTGATGAACATACAAACCCGTTCCATGTTTTATACCCTTATTTAAATAAAAAACAAAACATGACAACCAAGAACGATTGATATCATTTAATCAGGACTTGAAGTGCTAACACTAAGTTCGGCTAATGAGTAAAAAAAAAAAAGCCAGCGTACAAATTTACAAAGTCCTTTCAGCACAGCGAACAGAACATCTCAAAAACAAAACACTTGATTACATTCTGCCGTCGTGACATCATCGCCTGGGATCGTTTTGCTTTTTACAAGGGTACATCATGCACGGCTTTCCGAGGGTTTTAGGGGGAGGGGAATATATTATTTCAGTTATAAAATGGACAAATAAAACTCAAAAAGCCATATATAAAACCAAACAAAAGTCCAATTAACTTGATCAGAAACATCTTCCAGTTTTTGCACATGCACTCGCCAAATTAGGAGGAAAGACGCTGAATTTAACTGCATCAAGCATGAAATCTGCGAATCCAAACCAACGTAAACGAACTGCTAAGCACGCGAACAGAATGTAGTGTTACGGATTACGAACACACTGAAATAACAAGTGCTGTTTCCCATCCAGAATCTCATTCGATCGTCTCTCTTTGGAAGTGTCTATAGTTGAGCTATTGACGTGAGACAAAAAGTAATAGATTAATATTGTAAGTGCTTCAGTTTATAGGGTTTTTTTTTTTTTTAAACCTATGAACTCTATACGCTAGCATATAAATGTGTACCTCTGCGACACATAGATGGCGTTTTTAAAGCTGGTTAGTTCGACGTTATTGCAAAGCCTGAGCCCTCATTGCCTACGGCTGACAGCAGGTGGCGCTCAACACTGCTTTAAATAGAATAAATACATGATTAAACGTGACCAACGTGATGGAAGCGAACCGGGCTAATGCGCATCTACGTATATACGAAAGCCAGCCATTAACTACGCGATCCTCCGTAAACAAGTCTTCATCTTTAGCAGGTCGATCAGCGCACCCTGTTTACAAAACACACACACGCACACTAAAAAATCCTTTACAAATACACAACAACTCCAAAACCCAAAAAAGAGAAACACTCATTTACACAAAGTGCTCAACGAAACAAAAAAACAAACAAAACGACGTCTCACCTGCTTAACAAGCGGAGAAAACAAAACGACATTCTTCATATAATGATATCATCTACCATCATAGCAGCCTAAAGGTACAATAGGAAGCAAAATAAGGTGCTTGTAGCTTATGTGACCCGGGCCGGGTCTCGAACGGGAGGAAAGTCCGCGTCTGGTGTCATTCTCAGGCCGAGAGATTGTTAGCTAGCTCGATGAGAGCGAGAGCACCGTGGAGACGCTCTCTCTGCTCTTGGAGACGCCGGCGCGCCGTTCCCGCGTTCTTCTCGTCCTCTTGCTCGTCTTCTTCGCCTTCATCCGACGGAAGGAAATCTAGAGGATCCTGTTGTTCCTGATCCTCAATAGTGGTTTTACTCAGAGTCTTTCCTTTCTCCGGTGCGGGCGATCGCTGTTCCCTCGTCTGCCAGTATCTGACGAAAACACACACAATACGATTATCGTTAAATAACGAACTCATTTTGAACAGAATCGGGCCAAAACTGAGGTATTTTAAACCTTCAAAAAGAACTTTACCACGAATATATTGAGGCATTAATACTGAAATATAAAACAAAGCTGTGTCAAAGATGTACACAAAACTACTGAATGAAAAGTGAAATCAAAACAATTCTTGTTTTTTTAAAAAGATGGTGAAAATCCAGTTTTTAATGTTGTTTATGTGTCTATGTGGTGTTTTTAATATGCTTTAAGACAAATCATGTGTAAATTCATAAGTCGACAGCATTGCTGAGTATTTCCTCCTTAAAACTGCAGTGAACCAAAGACAGTCTCAAACACACGCTTTGAAATCGCTGGTGTTTCTGACGTCACAAACTACCTTGTAACCAATCAGATCAACGTGTGATCGTCAACCAGTGGATCTCTGAGCTGAGTGAGTGAGTGGAGGCGGGGTGAATTTGCATATTCATAGAACCACGCATACTAAATGAGGCAAGGGGGTCGAGTTACATTCAAGATATTTTAAGGCATGAAGATGTTTTTTTTTAAGGAAAAAACATTTAAATATGTAATTTTGGTGATCAGAGATGAGTTTTAAGGGATAAAAAAAATCAATACGGGGGGACTTGAAATTTACTTGAAATTTTAGTTTCTTATTTTATATTAGAGTATCATTTCATTGAAATTTAAAACTGAAACCTGAAAATTCTGTCATCATTTACTCGCCCTCATGGCCATTGAAGCCTAAAAGTTTGTGTAATAAATTTAAAAAATCAAATAAAACTTTTATTTGTTCTAAAGCTACTTTTTGTAATGTTTATTTAATGCCATTCTCATTTAACACAGTAATGACTTTAAACTATAATTTGGGGGGAAATTCTTGCCTCAGTAAACTCGTAATTACTGCTTATTAATAGTTAGTAAGGAGGTTGTTAAGTTTAGGATTGAGGGATGGAGAATAGAGCATTAATATGTGCTTCATAAGTCCTAATAAACAGCTAATATCCTAGTAATATGCATGTTAATAAGCAACTAGTTCATAGTGAGAATTGGACCCTAAACTAAAGTGTTAAAGTTAATTGAAATAAAATATAAATATTAGTTGAAAAACATACACTAAATGAAAATGAGAAACGTTGCCATGGCAATAAACTGAAATAAGTTGAAGCATTAAAAATAAAAACGAATTAACATATTCTCAATATTTTGGGGGGATGGACCAGTTATTATAGTATCATATATTATATGCAAGAATGCATGGTATGCAAAATTACAGTCTGAAAGAAAAATGTTAAATTATTGTTATATCCAGCATTTTAAGCACAGAACTTGACATTCTCACACACTTACTAAATTCATGAGTTCTGGTGTGTATCTCCGCCCCCTTTTGATTGACAGGTCAGCTGATCATCAGCTGTTCTTACACAATAACAACACGGATAATTGCTTTTATCGGCACCCCTAGTTTTCATCAAGCGTCTCTTGCCGTTTTACTCACTTTGTCAGCCATTCGGCCACGGCCTTGTTGTCGGCTCCCTGGGATTGTCCCGGGCCGCCCGTGGGCTCCTCGCGCTTCAGTCTAGCGTACGGGTGTTTGGGACAGTGACGGTTAGCGTGAGTAAACCGGCTACCGCATCCTGAAACACACAGAGAAATGACTTTACATTAGAGAGACTCAAGCATTTAGAGATCACAGCGCTGAGGTCTACACTCATAATAATAATAATAACACAATACTAGCACATCACAGCCTCGATATACTTCATGCAAAATGAAGAAATTGTAAATCCAGCGTTTAATGTAGTTTATGTGTCTATGTGGTGTTTTTAATCTGCTTTAAGACAAACCATGTGTAAGTTCATAAGTCGACAGCATTGCTGAGTATTTCCTCCTTAAAACTGCAGTGAACCAAAGACAGTCTCAAACACACGCTTTGAAATCGCTGGTGTTTCTGACGTCACAAACTACCTTGTAACCAATCAGATCAACGTGTGACCGTCAACCAGTGGATCTCTGAGCTGAGTGAGTGAGTGGAGGCGGGGTGAATTTGCATATTCATAGAACCGCGCATACTAAATGAGGCAAGGGTGTCGAGTTACATTCAAGATATTTTAAGCCATTTGTAAGGAAAAAATATTTAAATATGTCATTTTGGTGATAAAAGATGAGTTTTAAGGGATAAAATTATTAATGGAATATTGCATGTTTAAAATATAAATGAAATGTTAAATTTATGTTCCTGGTAAACTTGAATCAGAATAAGTTCCTCTTGCAGCTTCTCTTCTCTTCTCTGATGATGTGGGTGGGGCAACCTGTCACTCACATGAGATCAGCCAATAGCAAACCACAACCATCCAATCAATTCCCAACAGGCAAAATCAAGCCCCGCCCACATTTGTTCTTGTTCCAGATGTGTTTCACTGGATATACGACACAATAGTGACAAAATGACTTCACTTTCATGTCAAATTTTCGACACGAATTCCACTCCATTCCTAACGCTCACCTTTCTCCGAACAGACGAAGGGCTTTTCTCCGGTGTGGAGACGCTGATGGGTCTTCAACTGTCCGCTCTGGACAAACTTCTTCCCGCAGTCTGGATAATCGCACATATACGGTCTCTCCCCTGTAACAGAACCAGGAAAATTAACACTCGTTCGGTCATCTGAACGTAAACGAACATGCCTGTAGGACTCAGTGTGGCGTCACGAACCGGTGTGTGTCCGCTTGTGTGCCTGTAAGGACTTCTCCCGGGGAAAGACCCGGTTGCAGATGTTGCATCGGATCCGACTGGTGGAGCTTTCTCCCTCGTTGATCAGCTCTCGGACGGTTTCGGCCCGCGGGCGTCCACGCCGGATCCCATCCTGCAATAATGAACCAGGAAAAAAGCAAGTTAGACTGATGACAGAACGAACCATATGCAGACGCGAGCACTTTAAAGGGATAGTTCACGCAAAAATGAAAATTAGCCCATGATTTACTCACTCTCAAGCCATCCTAGTGTATATGACATTCTCCTTTCAGACGAACACAGCTATATTGAAAAAAAATCTGGCTCTTCTAAGCTTTATAATGGCAGTGAATGGCTGTTTCTGTTTTGAAGTCCATAAAAGTGCATCTATCCTATGATGGATAGATGCACTTTTATGATGGATAGATGCACTTTTATGATGGACAGATGCACTTTTATGATGGACAGATGCACTTTTATCATAGATAGATGCACTTTTATGATGGATAGATGCACTTTTATGATGGATAGATGCACTTTTATCATAGATAGATGCACTTTTATGATGGATAGATGCACTTTTATGATGGATAGATGCACTTTTATGATGGATAGATGCACTTTTATGATGGATAGATGCACTTTTATCATAGATAGATGCACTTTTATGATGGACAGATGCACTTTTATGATGGATAGATGCACTTTTATGATGGACAGATGCACTTTTATGATGGACAGATGCACTTTTATGATAGATGCACTTTTATGATGGACAGATGCACTTTTATGATGGATAGATGCACTTTTATCATGATAGATGCACTTTTATCATGGATAGATGCACTTTTGTCATGGATGGATGCACTTTTATGATGGACAGATGCACTTTTATGATGGACAGATGCACTTTTATCATAGATAGATGCACTTTTATGATGGATAGATGCACTTTTATGATGGATAGATGCACTTTTATCATAGATAGATGCACTTTTATGATGGATAGATGCACTTTTATGATGGATAGATGCACTTTTATGATGGATAGATGCACTTTTATGATGGATAGATGCACTTTTATCATAGATAGATGCACTTTTATGATGGACAGATGCACTTTTATGATGGATAGATGCACTTTTATGATGGACAGATGCACTTTTATGATGGACAGATGCACTTTTATGATAGATGCACTTTTATGATGGACAGATGCACTTTTATGATGGATAGATGCACTTTTATCATGATAGATGCACTTTTATCATGGATAGATGCACTTTTGTCATGGATGGATGCACTTTTATGATGGACAGATGCACTTTTATGATGGATAGATGCACTTTTATCATAGATAGATGCACTTTTATGATGGATAGATGCACTTTTATCATGGATAGATGCACTTTTATCATAGATAGATGCACTTTTATGATGGATAGATGCACTTTTATCATGGATAGATGCACTTTTATCATGGATAGATGCACTTTTATGATGGATAGATGCACTTTTATGATGGATAGATGCACTTTTATCATAGATAGATGCACTTTTATGATGGATAGATGCACTTTTATGATGGATAGATGCACTTTTATCATAGATATATGCACTTTTATGATGGATAGATGCACTTTTATGATGGATAGATGCACTTTTATCATAGATAGATGCACTTTTATGATGGATAGATGCACTTTTATGATAGATAGATGCACTTTTATGATGGATAGATGCACTTTTATCATGGATAGATACACTTTTATCATGGATAGATGCACTTTTATCATGGATAGATGCACTTTTATGATGGATAGATGCACTTTTATGATGGATAGATGCACTTTTATGATGGATAGATGCACTTTTATGATGGACAGATGCACTTTTATCATAGATAGATGCACTTTTATCATAGATAGATGCACTTTTATGATGGATAGATGCACTTTTATCATAGATAGATGCACTTTTATAATGGATAGATGCACTTTTATCATGGATAGATGCACTTTTATCATGGATAGATGCACTTTTATGATGGATAGATGCACTTTTATGATGGATAGATGCACTTTTATGATGGATAGATGCACTTTTATGATGGATAGATGCACTTTTATCATAGATAGATGCACTTTTATCATGGATAGATGCACTTTTATCATGGATAGATGCAGTTTTATGATGGATAGATGCAATTTTATGATGGATAGATGCACTTTTATCATAGATAGATGCACTTTTATGATGGATAGATGCACTTTTATGATGGATATATGCACTTTTATCATGGATAGATGCACTTTTATGATGGATAGATGCACTTTTATCATAGATAGATGCACTTTTATGATGGATAGATGCACTTTTATCATGGATAGATGCACTTTTAGGGACTAACAAAAACACCCATTCAGTGCCATTATAAAGCTTGACATTTTTTAATATAACTCTGATTTTATTAGTCTGAAGGAAGAATGTCTTATACAGTACTGTATATGTACAGTACTGTGCTGTAAAATGAAAAGTGACTTTTACTTCTTTGAAAAAACTATGCATTACATAATAAAAGTTCACATATTTATTAATGCACAACAGTGCCACAAATTAAATATAAACAGTCATACAATAATGTAATTTTAAAAGTGCCATACCTAACAAACAAATATAAAACACATTGTAAGTATGTAATAATAACAGTATAGAAACATAACGCCACATATTATGATTAATATGTTAATGCAAAAACTGAAACCAGAGAACAATAATGGTAACACTTTACAATAAGGTTCATTAGGTTAACATTAATGTATTAACTAACATGTACTAACAATGAGCAATACATTTGTTACAGTATTTATAAATCTTTGTTAATGTTAGTTTATAAAAATACAGCTGTTCATTGTTTGTTGATGTTAGTTCACAGTGCATTAACTAATGTTAGCAAATACAACCTTTGATTTTAATAACGTATTAATAAAATGTTGAAATGAATATTAACTAAGATTAACAAATGCTGTAGAAGTATTGTTCATTCTTAGTTTATGATAACTAATGAACATTGTTGTAAAGTGTTACTTACACAATAACATGCACATGAAAACGTTTAAATGTGTCATTATGTGGCAAGTGGAGTTTTCTAGAACCAATAATCGGTAACATTTTGGCGCGCACGTCTGACGTCATCACGCCCAACTTCCAGCTGCCTCACAATGGAGGAAATTTAAAATCCCATTCAGCGCGCGCGCGTTTTACATACAGTATGCAGCAATTAATGCGTTAAACAGAATAGAAAATCATATTACATTTAATAAACGCTAATAAATTATAACTATGTGCTAGTATCAAGCTATATAAAACAGAATGCATTGTTAACTTATACAGTACTAGTAAGATATAGTGATTTAGTTCACCTTTAAGTGCTCCGGGCAGGAGTTGAGATCTGATTCGGCGGGAGAACCGTTGTTTCGGGTCGGTGATCCGGTTCCGCTGCCCGAACCGGGACTCAGGGTCACATTGTGCGCGTTTTCACCCCAACGCCACGGATAAACCATGAAATCACTGAATCCGGGGCTGGTGGGCATCAGAGAATCCGCTTTCGGTTTGATCGGGGTCGTTTTGATCACGGACACCAAAACTCTTTTTGGCGAATCGTTGCAAAATATAACTTGATGTTTGCTGTCAGCCATTTCCAATAAGTGCAGTACAAAAAAACTGGATCCTAAAACCGTTGTTAAAATATTTTAAAAAGAAATCCAAAGTGAAAATAAGTGCAGTTGGAAGGAATATCCCGCCGTTAACGCGCCGCCGTTAGTCGTTTAATAATAAAGTCAGTCATTCCCAATGTTACATGTATCACTTGTTCCAGCGCGCGGTGCCTTTGATTCCGCTCGCTCTCACTGGCAGGAGTTAGATACAGTGACCCGATCCGCACTCGGTATTTTCCCGCGTTGGAAATCGCGCCCGAGCGCAGCGCCCAGCCAATCGGTAAAGAGGACGTTACAGCGCTCGCGCCGAACAACCAATGAGCACACGCTGTGAGATTCGCCCAGCGCACAGTAGCCAATGAGAGAGCGCGAACAATTCCTTGACTCTGAAACAGAACGTCCACTTTTAAATATGGCAGAGCGCGATCTTTCTGACGGACGCGACCGTTATCCAATCACATGACATCTTGGGTAGTTTAAGGGGCGGGTTCTTGTGGATTCTTTCCTGCTGCTAAACGTCTCCCGCGCATAATGTTTACATTTACATCGATTTAAAGGGAAAGGCGGGCGATGACGGTGGCGCGAAAGTTACGTAATCAAACCGTCTTTTGTGTTTGAGCAGCTGTCTCTCCATTCAGCGATGCACGAACACCCTTTAATTACTGCTTTCTTAAGATAAAGGCCCTTCTGCGAGAAACAGCTGCAGTATTTAGAAATCATTTCCATATTCACCATACTATCTTCAGCAATGTATATCTGATTGTGACTTAAAAAACTTGTTTGCCCTATGATGTCCATATTGTATGCTATTATAATAACCCTTTTTCTCTATAGCGCCTTTAACTGTACATCTCAGAGCGCTTCACAGAAACAAACAAAACAACAAAAATACACCATATAAAATAACCCACAATATAAAATTAAAGCAACAATATAAAATAATGCACAATAAAAAATGTATACAAATATTAAAGTAAAAACTACCATAAAAAATGAGTTTTAAGGCAAGATCTAAAAATGCTAAGAGATTTAGTTTTAATTTACGGATGATTCTTTATTTAGGGATTAAATTATGAAGCCGTCAAAGAATAAACCCATGTTTGTGTTTTTTTTAGTTTTTTTTACAGAATTGCAATTATTGTTGTTTTTGGCAGATATGCTTATATTCTCTGTAAAGTTGTTATATTTCATCTGATTTAGCTTTTCAAACTATAGCATAAACAAGTATACCAAGTCTTGAATTTCAATGACTTTCACTTTTGTTCTTGTCTAAAAATTATATTTCATTTGTAGTAAATTAAATCTTTCAGAGCTAATCAAGCATAACTAGAGTTATATTTACTATAGAAATTGTGTACAAAAGCAAATCTCATTAAACCCTTATTATAAATCAATACAGTAAGAAATATAATAACGTTCAATCATTAACCACAATGCAACTGCAGAAAGGATTTATTGAAAGGGATATGACTCAAATCCTTTCCTATTATATATATATATATATATATATATACATACACATGTGAAATTATCATGATTTAAACTTGGTCATCAAAAGAAAAGATATGCATTATTTACAGTAAAAAAACAAACAAAATCTATCAAATTTCAGCTTATATACAGCTTTCAGTCATGATTCACATTCGATCATTTACAGTTAATAAAGTACTAGAATTAATAAAGTACTAGATACAGTATTAAAAACAATATTAGTGATGCATAATAACAAAGGCAGCGTATGACATGGGATATTTACAACAGGATAAAAAGTCGAACTTCACAGATGCTTAAAGCTTTCTCTGATAAAAACAAAAAACATTTTTCTTCCGGTTTATAAAATAAAAATGCAGATTTTTTCAATGAACACCGATTCCCTTGTTGAACACTGTTGATAGATGATCACGTAGACGAGCCCAGAACACCATACAGAAGTATAAAGTGGACGTTTCAGCGGAGGAGAGGAGCTCGAGCTTTGGAGATGGAGTTACTGTGAAGACAAGAGATGCTTTAAAGACCAAACCAACGTGTGCTAAATGTCCAGAACACAACATGCACACATGCTTTAAATGCGGAGGATGTTCCATCAAAAAGCAGAAGGAAGCTAAAGAAGAAGAAGAAACGAAGGAAATCTGATACCATGGTCTGTGAAAGCGCACCGATGGCACTGCGTGAAGCACTTTCCTTCTTCTGGACAGAGATCGTCTATCACAGGCACGGGTGCAAAGGCAGTGGGAAGATAAAAACCCCATTAAACCCATCTCTGATTCTGTTAATGTTAATGTTTCAGAGGCCCGTTTACAGCTGGTGTTATTCACACGTCTCTCATGGTCACAAGTGCGGAGTGATTTAGATTAATGCTCACCAAGGCTGCTTTTATTTGATCAAAAATACAGTAAAAATGTGAAATATTATTGCAATTTGAAGTGGCTGTTTTCTATGTGAATATATAGTAAAGTGTAATTTATATCCTGTGATCAAAGCTGAATTTTCAGCATCATTACTCCAGTCTTCAGTGTCACATGATCCTTCACAAATCATTCTAATATGATGCTCAAGAAACATTTATGATTATTATCAATGTTCATATTTTTGTGCTAGTTTGGGGCAAGTAAAAAAAACAAACAAAAAAAAACACTTTTATTCATAAAGGACGCATTAAATTGAACAAAAGTGACAGTAAAGACAATCAAAATAATATTTTTTGAATAAACGCTGTTAACTAAAAAACAGAAAATTACAAAACATTAAAATTTAACTAAAATGGAAAGTGTAAAAAAACTAATTAAAAATATTGCTAAATATAATAGTATATAAATAATACTATAATAACTCTTCTCGAGGTGCATCATGGGTTGCTTTTAAAGACGAGTGATGAGAACTTCATAAATCTGCTCATACATTAAAAGGTCAAATTAAAATAATAATAATAATAATAATAACGAGGCACAGTTTTTATTTGTCTCCAAAATCACAGTCTAATTCAATCATATTTACATTTATGCATTTGCCAAAAACTTTTATCCAAAGCGACTTACATTGTTAGAAGCTTTCTTTAAAGGAATTAACACTTTTATTCATAAACGACGCATTAAATTGATCAAAAGTGACATTTATAATGTTACAAAAGATCCTATTTCAAACAAACGCTGTTCTTTTCAACTTTCTATTCATCAAAGAATCCTGAAAAATAAAATGTATCAGTTTTCACAAAAATATGAACATTGATAATAATCATTAATGTGTCGTGAGCATCAAATCATCATATTAGAGTGATTTGTGAAGGATCATGTGACACTGAAGACTGGAGTAATGATGCTGAAAATTCAGCTTTGATCACAGGATATAAATTACACTATTATATATTCACATAGAAAACAGATGATTTAAATCATAAAAATATTTCAGATTTTTACTGTATTTTAGATCTAATAAATGCAGACTTGGCGAGCATAAATTCCAAACATCTAAAAACTAGAGCTTTAAACTTTGCATTTGCATGCAGCTTTAAAAGCCCAAATATATTGACAGATAAACCTGATCATAGACGCACGATCATCCAGGAGTAAACGGGTCCGACTCATGATCACTGATACTGGAGAAGTCAATCAGACCCGATCATGATCCAGTCTAAACTAGAGCTGGGCAACGACTCATCACATCCAGAATAAAAGTTTATGTTTACATAATACATGTGTGACCCTGGATCACGTCTCCAGTCTCGAGTCGCACGGGGATATCTGTGGCTATAGCCAACTATACACTGTATGGGTCAAAATTATGGATTTTTCTTTTATGCCAAAAATCATTAGGATATGAAGTAAAGATCATGTTCCATGAAGATATTTAGTAAATTTCCTACCGTAAATATATAAAACATGTATGTGTGTGAGTGAATGCTGCACAATCCCCAACATAAATGAACAACTTTAAAGGAGATTTTCTCAATGTTTTGATTTTTTGGCCTCAGATTCCAGATTTTCAATAGTTGTATCTCGGCCAAATATTGTTCTATCATAACAAACCACACATCAATGGAAAGATTATTTATTCAGCTTTCAGATGATGTATAAATCTCAATTTCAAAAAAGTGACCCATGTGACTGGTTTTGTAGTCCAGGGTCACATTTTCATGTGTGTACTGTATATAATTACTTTATATATAAATAGACACACGCATATATTTTGTAAACACAAACTTTTATTTTGTATGTGACTAATAGTTGCCCAGCACTGAATCACGATCGAGTCGTCCATGATAGCATGATAGCGTGCAAGCGAAGACAAGAGACGCTCAGCCTGTCAGAGTCATGCAGGAAAGATGGAGACGTGCCGGAGACGAGAGCGTTTACGAGCCCCGATCACACGGGCTTCTGGGACTTACTGAGCTCAGGGAACTTAAGGCAGAGTAAGTCCTCTGGTGTGGCTTTAAGTGCTTTAAGCTCGACTGCTTGATGAAACTATAGTTGGCCATAGAGCCAGCGCTAACGTCAGAGAACACGCCGTCCGTTTCACAGGCCATTACGTGCAAGCTGCCTAAAGACTGAGCGAGCCTTGAATGTAAAGGGCTGTGAAAGGAAAACGTCAACCATCACACTAGAGCTTTGCTCACGTTGCTTTAGTGATTTTAATGCAAAACGGCGTGAAAACCTCCTTGAATCACTCACCCACTGGCCCTGTTGGACCCGAGCGACGCCCGTGTCCTTCTCCTTTTATCTGAGCTGCATGAGGGATGGTTTACAGATTATAGCAAAGTTGATCATAAAAAAAAAAAAAAAAAAACAACATATATATATATATATATATATATATATATATATATATATATATATATAGTCAGTAATCGAACACCAATGATATAAATAATTAATTAAATATTAAAAATAAAAAACAAATCAAAATAAAATACTTGCTTAAAGTCTATTTTTGTCAGTAATCCAATACCAATAATCTAAATAATTAAATATTAAAAATTGTAATATAAAAAAAAGATTAAAAAAAAGATTACTCATTAATCGAACACCAATGCTATAAATTAAATAAAAAAACTAAATATTTAAATAATTGAAATATAAAAAAAAACAAATAAAAATAAAATACTTGCTTAAAAAAAAAATATTTTTTAATAATCGAATACCAAATCTAAATAATTAAATACAAAAAAAGTTTAAATAATTAAAAAAATTCAAACAATAAAAATACTTGCTTAAAAAAGGCTATTTTTGTCAGTAATTGAATACCAATAATCTAATTAAATATTAAAAAATTGTAATTAATAATAAAAAAAGATTACTCATTAATCAAACACCAATGCTATAAATTAATTAAAAAAAAATTACATATTTTTTTACAATAAAAATAAAATACATGCTTAAATATTTTTTTTTATAATCGAATACCAATAATCTAAATAATTGAATATAAAAAGATAAGTAAATCATTTAAAAAATAAAAACAATCCAATTTAAAAAAGCAAAATATTTTATTTGTTTAGCTACATAACATTGTGAATATGTTGATTATTTTATTATTATTGCTATATTAACTATATAAAATCTCAGGGGTTCGACTGACAAAACAACCCTTTTACAACCTCGCATACATTATTGCAAAATAACTCTGTTTAAAAGGAATATGATGTTAAAGAGATTTGACAAAGGTAATATTCTCTGTATTTCTTTTAACAAGGATATAATTACAGAGAACACAGTTTTACACAATTAAATAGGAAGAGTTACCTTAATGACTTTGATATTGATTTGGTGTGAATTGTATTTTCTTCCAACCTGCAATTAAAGACAAAAACAACATTTCATAAATATTTAAAAGCATTCTCTACAGCCGCCGCCAAATCATACAACGTGCATTTATACAGTCATTCAGCAAAACTTCATTATTGAGAGCAAAAAAAACACAATTTCTGTGGATTTGGCCATTCACGCATTCCATAACGAAACATTTTCAGCAGCATTGATCTCATAACACTGATCTCTTCAGAAATAACTGTGCGATCAGCTTCATTGATTATGACTGAACTTGAACTATAGAGGATTACACTTCAATATGCATTACATTTCATTGCTATTTGACATTATTTTTATCATTATGGTTTTGTTGGTGGAATTAAAGAGCTTTTGTGAAATGTATAGGAATAATGCAAATTGATTTTGGCGTCGTTTTAATATAAAACTTAGTCCATTTCAGTTTATATGTGGATTAATTCCCACAAAACATTGTTTCAAAGCAGCTTTATGGAATATTAGCTCGTTCGGGGCTTTAAAGCAAGACATTTAGATAAAGAGGGAGAGACACAAAACACACATCCGTACAAAAACTATCCAGTTGCATAAAGCATGTTATACGTCATGTTTCCGAATTAATTGTTGAGTTGTACTGTGTTATAAAGTAAGGCCAGATTAAAGGATCAACATGCAGAATTATTTGTTGAAACTCCGAAGTGGAAAAACACAAGAATCAATGCATTACATTTATGACATATTCTCAGTTTACGCTGGTCAAACTCAACACACCAAACTGAGGCATTAGATGAACCTCATGAATCTGATTCCAAAAGAGCATAATAATAATAATAATAATAATAATAATAATAACTAGATGAAAAAGTTTGTAGACAAACTTTAAGTTGGCATGAAAAAGCCTTGCCAGAAAGTTTGAAGAATTTTTAAAAGCTTGAAGTTTTTAGTTTTAATTAGTTTAAGTTTAGTAGTTTTAAAAGTTTGAATGTTTTCAGTTTTAATTAAAGTTTAAGTTTAGTAGTTTTAAAAGTTTGTAGAAGTTTGAATGTTTTCAGTATAGAAATATTAGTTAGAAAGAAAGCTTAAATGAGTCTTGATTGATTAGAAATAGAACATAGAGCGGCAGCTGATGGAGTCTAATGAGCCTCTCCAACTGTCAACATTTGAATTTAGGCAGTTGAAGTTTAAATAGTCTTGGCTTAATTTGAACATTCCGCAATGAAAGTCTATGGGATTTTTCCAAGTTTTTATCAGCAATTTTAGGAAAACAGCAAGTCTGATCAGTCTAAATAGATGAAGCAACTCGAGTCAGAACAGTTTGAAGGTCTAGTCTGAGTTTAGTGGTTGTAGCTTGAACAGTTTAGGAGGAGTTGCGTGGAGAAATTAGTCTAAGAAGAAGAATAATCTTAAGTACAATATCAGTAAGTTGGCTTTTCCAAGCCAACTTAATAATCCTCCAGTGAAGTTGAAGGAATGTTCCAGGTTTTAAGCTCTATTGACAGCAGAATGTGCGTCATAATGTGCATTACCACAGAAAATACATGACTTGTTAAAAATATAAGATTTTTAGCAAGACAAAATATAAATAAAAAATTGGAAATCATAATTTAGACTTTTTATATCATGACCTAACAGGGCATTTTTTGTTGCCATAGCAAATTCTTTACTGGAATTCTGATTCTATTTTACTAAAGTCCCCCTGTGGTGTAAATCCAGCTTTTAATGTAGTTTATGTGTGTATGTGGTGTTTTTAATATGCTTTAAGACAAACCATGTGTAAGTTCATAAGTCGACAGCATTGCTGAGTATTTCCTCCTTAAAACTGCAGTGAACCAAAGACAGTCTCAAACACACGCTTTGAAATCGCTGGTGTTTCTGACGTCACAAACTACCTTGTAACCAATCAGATCAACGTGTGATCGTCAACCAGTGGATCTCTGAGCTGAGTGAGTGGAGGCGGGGTGAATTTGCATATACATATAACCGCACATACTAAATGAGGCGAGAGTGTCGAGTTACAGTCAAGATATTTTAAGGAATGAAGACATTATTTTCAAGAAAAAAACTTTTAAATATGTAATTTTGGAGATCAAAGATGAGTTAAGGGATACAATTATTGACTACAGCCGGACTTTAAAAAAAAACTGTCAGTGATTTATTTTTGGTTATATTCATTATTAAGCCACAAATGCTGAAAATAGAGCTTATCGTTCGTAAAAATCACACCGAAATGTTCCTAAAGGAATAAACCAATGCTGTATCTCAGACTGGCGTCCCAGTTTTCAGGACGCCTGTGATGTTTGTAAAGGACGATCCGTCGAGACACTTACAGCGTTCCAGTCCAGAGAAGGGCTAAGAGAGTGACGGGAGAAATCATTTACAATCCCACCCCGTCTATACAGTAATGGATGGAAGGGAAGCCAAACAACATCCAGCAGAAGACAACGCTACAGAGAGCAGAGAGCAGCAAAGCTAGCGGCCATCTGAACACAGGGGCGAAATTCAGAACACAACACAAGACAAGGAAGGAAGACAGAAGCCTTTTCCCATCACTGCACACTGGACGGATCTGCCAAACCACATTCACTCCATTTCTGCCTCGTTACAACATGAACCGTGTGCTTTAAAGTGCCTTTATTATGCTATTAAAGCTCCTAATGTTGTTTTAAAGGTCTCCTACACTAGATTTACATGCATTTAAAGTAAAAAAACACTAGTTTCCTACTAATCTCGACTTCAGCATCAGCTCTTTTCTCTCAGTGTCTGAAACGCTTCCATCGAAGATTCAGTCTCTCTAAGCCCCGCCTCTCTGAGAGCTGCTCTGCTGTGATTGGTCAGAAACCAGAAATCTGAATCTCAGCTCTTGATCACAGTGATACGAACAGTAACGATGGCGTGGGTTTTATCGTATCAATCTCAGAGTCTTCTCGACATGAACACAAACTCTTCCAGTCTCAGATACACTACAGTGTTTGAGGGCGGAGCTAAGAGACGCTGATCAGCCAATCAAGACCAGAGGCGGACATTATGCAAATTAGTTACATTGTTACACTGTAACAGGAAGTGAGACTGGAATTACTGACAGCTGCTCAGAATCGACCTACTTTTGGGAGATAACTTAATTTCTATGTGAAATTTCTACATTTTCTATGTGATATATAATCATTTTGATCTTTGCAGACCTTTTTCCATTCACAAACAGCTGCTATATTACACACTACATGAAAGATAATAACATCCAAAAAAGCATAATAGAGGCACTTTAAACCAGGATTTTTGATCATGGATCAGGATAAAACGGAGTAAATGCTCTTTATAGACACTTAAATATTACAAAACTTAAGCCTACAAACAAAATTTAGATGGAAATGGGTTTCCAATTTGTAAATCGAATTCAATCTGTGTCTGTATCGGTCTGAGATCAGATCCAGTTTACAGTGCAATTGAAAAAGACGATCAAAGCAAACCGGTCACAACAACACACACTTCATGCACACATACATCATCATGCAAAGCCAATACTTGGTTAGAACATCAAAAAAGCACTGAACATGTTACAAGAAAAGGTCAGAGCAGTTTGTGAAGCTGGACGGCCTTTTTTTTGTTGTGACCCCGTTTACACTTTTAGACCCAAACTGAGGTTTAGTTAAAAAAAATTTTTTTAAATATAAAACACGTTCTCAGTGAACGTGGAAGCAAAACAAAGGCACTGAATGAAATGAGGACCTGCGTCAGCCACATGTTCGTTATGATGGGCGATGATGTCACAGACTCACCTGAACGTCATTCTGCTACCGTTTCAACGACACACAACAGTCGGGCCACAGCGAGCCCAGAAAACTGCAACACTTTACTACCATTCGCCTGCTGTGTGATAAAAGGCTTTTGGGGTCTTTCTCGTCTCGCCAGCACAATCATTAACAGGAAGACTCTAACACCGTGTGCTAACTACGCGCAACGCGTGATAAAAGGTTCATGTTAATGAGAGTGTGTGTCCTAACCAGCCGCGACACGCCACGATTCTGTTTTAGAAACGGTTTTCTGTGACGTCGCGCTGGAACAACAAACACAAAGTGTGGCGATGATGATCTCAGGTGCTGTTTATGTGCTTTATTTAATGTTAAAAGCGTGTCATGTGACTTTGAACATAATTTAGTGCTCCAGCTTTGTAGCTGTAAAAGCAACAGTGGATAATTCACCTCAGATCTTCAAATTAAAAAAATTTAAACAAGAGCGTTCAAACTGAGAACAAACAAGTGTATTCTTTGACAAAGATTTTAGTAACTCAGCCTATGTATTTTTAATAATGTTTAAATGGTGTAATATTTGTGAATTTGATTATGTAGAGACTTATCCATGTTCTTGCGAGTGCCGTCGAGATTACTCTCTGGTGCTGTGAGACTCCGCCCACACGCTGTTCTGATTGGCTGACCCCACCCACACACTGTTCTGATTGGCTGACTCCGCCCACACACTGTTCTGATTGGCTGACTCCGCGTGTGGACAGACACATTATTTGTCGCTGGAATCTTATCGCGTCGCGCTGGTTAGGACACGGTGTAAAACATGCAGTTAGTCTCTGTAAGTCATGCACACACACTTAAACATCCATCATTACCGGAAAAACACTATTTATGCAGATTATCCGGTGGGGGAATCGACTCGATGAGTGTCTAACGCGGTTCACGTCCACTGGCGCGTGGCTTTCTCAAGTTCATTTCCTAGTTCACGTTAATGGGGGATTCAGTGCTATAAAGCTACTGGTCTCTAAATTATAAACATGATCAAAACACACACAATCTCCTCCAGTCCTTCTGTCGTCTGATTGATAATTTATTATCATTTAATCAATAAAGTCTTTAGGTATAATTGTATAAACGTCCTCCTTCAGCTTCGAGCTTCACGAGTCTTTCTGCTGAGAAATCTGACCTGGTTTTATCAAGTTAACGCAAGAATAACTTTAATATTGTTAGTAATATTTCAGCGTGACTGAAGCAGCTTCGCTTTTTTATTCTTTTTTAAAATCAGGAGTATTAAATATGATCATCAGGCGTTTGAGGAAGGTTTATTTGTTCATCTCTGTAATGTACAGAGCTTTAATTATAAAACTAAGCATTTAAATATAATCTTCCTAAAACATTATTGGCAGATATTGATATTTATATGCATTTTATGTAAGTATCTGCTATATTGTTATAAAGATTATACGTTATACGCATCAAAATTTCATATAAATATCAGCATCTGCACCATATTTTTGCTCAGTTTGAGCCTCTGAATAAAATTATGCTGTTTTTTCCTCCATATTCTCACTATATCAGACGATATGAGCCATAAAAGCCTGATGTATCTAAAGATACATTTACATGTTTAGATTCAATAAACTGTTCCATAAAAAAAGATTTTTTTTACTTTTTCAGGCTTTAAAGGATTAAATTGTTACACATCACCTTTAATTCAGATCTCAAATGCAGTTTTGCATGCATTCATTGTATCTTTGTAGCAATAAAAAAAACCCAAAGCTCACAAAAAGCCTGGGAATTTGAAATAAAAGTTGGTCTTTTCTGAAATCATAAGCAATATGACTTTATTAAGGATTTATTCCTGAAGACTCGCAGGAAACGAGCGGATTGCTCCTGCGCCAGTGGACCCGTACCGCCAGCCTCGATGGACACGTATGTGTGATGGACAGGAGAGGGATGTAATGGAGAAGAACTTACGATAGTGAGCCCGTGGACGCTCTGGACTGCCTCTTACTCTTCAGAGCTCGGAGTTTATCGCCTTGTGTGAGACCGCCACACTCCTCTTCATCTTCCTCAGTGTGCTGAAGAAATGAACAACACATCTGGTTAAAGGGGAGGTATAATGCCCTTTTCACAAGATGTAAAACAAGTCTCTGATGTCCCCAGAGTGTGTATGTGAAGTTTTAGCTCAAAATACCCCACAGATATTTTTTATAGAATGTTAAAATTATCACTTTTTGAGGGTGAGCGAAAACACGCTGTTTTTGTGTCTGTCCCTTTAAATGCAAATGAGCTGGTGCTCCCGGCACAGGGGGCGGAGCTTCAGGAGCTAGTGTGTGTGTGTGTGTGTTAGCAGCTCATATAGAAGCAACAGGAAATTTCTGAATGTTAGTTGATGAATATGCAGCTGATGTGGAGTTAACTATTTTCTAGTCATTGATTAGCATATTCTGTCTTGATAATCTATAAATCGTGTTCCGGGGGCGGAGTTTATGTAAATTGTATGGTTTGTGATGTCACTAACCCCTGAAGAAGCTCATTGTAGTCTCTACCAGTCGTTTGTTGTAGTCCTTAAAAAGCGATTTATCTAAAAGTAAATATCTCCCTTTGCTTTGAACGTTGAGCGTCGTAACTTTGCAGATGTTGTTTATGCTCAACCAGCAACATTACACACTAACTAAAGTTAGAAAAGTGATCAGATTATCTTTTCCTGGCTAATTGTGCACTTATTTGCCATTAAAGCAACAAAGTGGACCAAACTTTACGTTGTTGGTCAAACGCACACATTAACTGAGTTGTTAGTGTCGTTACTCACCGTTTCAGAGGCTGATTTCCTCTGTGAAATGTTCTTGTTGGTGCCATTGATGGAAATATCTTCTACTCCGGACAGGATTCCAGCCACTGCCGTTTTACTCGAGCCGTTTTCCTGCTCATTTACGTTTTGACGGTACAGGTCACCCTCCGCCCAGAGACTCGACTGCTTTCTGTTACATTCAGACGCGTATAAAGTAGTATTAGGCCTAGACTGGTCATACACTACCGGTCAAATGTTTGGAATAATTCAGATTTTTATTGTTTTTGAAAAAAAAAGTTTGTTTAAATCCTGAAAAGTTTGATCAAAAATACAGTAAAAATAGTGAAATATTATCATAATGTAAATCATCTGTTTTCTATGTGAATATATAGTAAAGTGTAATTTATATCCTGTGATCAAAGCTGAATTTTTTGCATCATTACTCCAGTCTTCAGTGTCACATGATCCTTCAGAAATCATTCTAATATGATTTGATGCTCAAGAAACATTTATAATTATTATCAATGTTGAAAACATTTCTGTGGAAACCGTGATACATATTTTCCAGGATTTTTTGATGAATATAAATTTCAAAAGAACAGTATTTTAATCTTTTGTAACATTAGAAATGTATTTACTGTCACTTTTGATCAATTTAATGCGTCTTTGCTGAATAAAAGTATAATTTTTTTCTTCTTACCCCAAACTGCCATAAAATCATGAACGGTTTTCAACACTGATAATAATCAGAAATGTTTCTTGAGCATCAAATCATCATATTAGAATGATTTCTGAAGGATCATGTGACACTGAAGACTGGAGTAATGATGCTGAAAATTCAGCTTTGATCACAAGATATAAACTACATTTGACTAATATATATATATATATATATATATATATATATTCACATAAAAACAGATATTTTACATTCTAATAATATTTCACTATTTTTACAGTATTTTTGATCAAATAAACACAGCCTTGGTGAGCACAGCATTAATCTAAATTCCGGTACTCCAAACTTTTGACCGGTACAATACCGACATTGCTGTGGATTAAAGCGTTTGCAGAAATCACCCACTCTTCAACAAAGTTCTGTTGAGGTCCAATGACTGATCCAGGTCTGCAGATCCTGATCCATGCGATGGCTTCGGCTGCTGTCAGTCTGAAGTGCTTCATCATGTAACAGCCAATCAGAGTCCCTGTTCGGCCCAGACCCGCTGAAACACACAGTGGTTACGCCGGTCAACATCTCTACTTTATGATATTGAATTATATGGGGAAAACCTTTTAAATACACGGAGCTACACTGTTATTGGCAGCTGAAAGCATATTAGATGAAATATTTAATAAACAAACCAGCACTGTGAATCATTTTCCGAATGACACATTTTCACATGTACAAATTCTGATACCAACCAGACATGTAAAACATGCAAATCAATAAACAACAACACAGGAAAGATTCTGCGCAGGCCTTATCAGTGTAGTTTCAGCATGTGACGTCTATCGCAAAGTCGTGATGTTGTTTTCGGGGCTCTACTAGAATATAATTATTTTCCTCATATTCTCCATTGTTGCGGCACCTCTTGTCCCAGTCTGTCAGTAACGCTCTGTTTACTTCAGGGTTCGTACACACACACACACACACTGTAAAATTAAATTCCAGGACTTCAAGCACTACTTTTTTGGTTTTCAAGGACAACCAGAGATCTCACTCATCAAAAAGGTAAATAGATCAAAATAAATAAATAAATAAATAAAGGTACAAATAAAGTGCAGCACATGCAACGGCTGCGGTAACTTTAACCATTGAAAGGATACTATGACAAAGATATTGATTTTCTTGTTCAAACTGATTTTTTCTCCCATGAATATATGATTGACCTGAAGAATGAAAGCTGTATCATACCCTTGAATATTTCAATATCACGCTCATAGCCATGAGAAATGGCTCTATATCAATATCAGACAAGTGAGAAAAGAATGTTTTATCAATAAAATTAAACTATTTTCTAATATAGCCTATAGTCTATCAATAGTTCAAGCACCTTTTCATAAATATGGCTGTTTTCTAAGACTTAAATTTCAAAAAGTCAAATTCAAGCACTTCAAACGAACCCTGTTAGTTCCTGTCTCTATGAAGCCCCTCCTTCTGAAAAGCACACAGTGCTCTGATTGGTCAGCTGGAGAAGCGTGTTGTGATTGGTCGAGCACTTCGAGTGTGTTTGGGAAATGTCCTGTCCCTAATTACCATAACCACCAGTTTCAACACACTACTAACTAACTCAACCAGGCCCCGCCCCTTTATTCTGCGTATGAATTATTATAATGAGGAATATTGTGACGTGTTCATTCCTGGACGAAACTCAAGACTAATGGAGGCGTTTCAGAAACACTGACACTGATATAGAGAAGAACTGGAGCTTTTTAATGCTCAAACAGCAACACTACACACTAAACACAGATGAACGTGGAGAAACAACTTAATAGGTGCGTCTTTAACCCTTTAAAACCGGCTGTGTCGTCGCCGACGCATACCAGCAAGCTGTATTCATTTAACCGTAACTCTTCAACCGTTTGCACTATCAAAACCATTCAAATTGCCCCTGACAGTAGACAAACTGCGCTTTTCGGCAATATACGGCTTATTACGGTAATGTCATGCTTTCCGTCTGCAAATGACAGCAGCGCGGGATGGAAGGATTTGAACAGAGCGATACGACGCGCGGCAGGTTAGAGTGTGTTGGATTGCATAAAATAATAAAAGAAACAAACAAATACATGGTGAAAGAAGTGTCAGACAGCAGAAGAGGGGATTGGGATGATTTTTAATGAAACTTGGGAAGCGGATGGCCGTTACTCTTACACGTATCTAATAGGGGTGGCACGGTTCACAAAACCCACGGTTCGGTTCGTATCACGGTTTTAGGGTCACGGTTTTCGGTTCTGTACAGTTCTTGTTGTTGTTTTTTCTTTTAATCTTTAACACTCCAAAAATTTACTTCAGCATATGATATATAGCTGAATTATCTAATTATTAATTAATTTATTTCATAAATGGGGTGTGTTTGCAAAACGCAGCTTCTCATTTCCCGTGGGCTGTGTCGGACAGTTATTTGTCACCACTTTTTGCCAGGGTTGATATTATGTCCCAGCACGGATGTACCAATACAAATAAATAAAACATTTCCAGTTAACTAGCAAAGTATTCGTTTCGTTCGTTTGTTAAATAAGAAGCAATCTAGCGCTGAAATGTGTTTTTTTTAATCAAGTGATCAAAGTGCTCGTTGCCGTTGCGATCAGTGGCGCTGATACAGTGTTCTCGTGGCTCGCGCACACACCGCAGCGGCCGCACATTCTTCACTCAGACGCGCGCTTCAGTCCGTTGAGGAGACTCTAGGCTACTCTATTCGTTCCGATGAAATCACAAAACAAAATTCATACAAATCTGTCCCTGCTTGATATACAACCGCTGATAAACATAATCGGTTTTGATGAAAAAGAAAAATATATACGAGTGCAGATTAGAACTCAGAACCTTTGACACGCTTGGCAAGTTCTGCCACTGGACCATTAAAGTGCATACCGGTACGTGGAACAGTCGATCTATGTAGCCTATTTATTCACGTGAAAAAAACAACATATAGCCTAGTGGAGTTGATCTCATTAAATGTCTAAGTAAACCCAGTGTACTATTTAAATCGATTGCTGGACATTGTAATGTTATTCTACATTTGTCTGATTTATGATTTAGCATTGTATTAGCAGTAGCACGGGCACAAGGCTACATTGCGCATGCGTCGAACCGTGCGAACCGCGCGACGCACACACGCACCGAACCGAGACAAGCGAACCGAACGGTTCGGATGTTTTTTCATGTACCGTGCCACCCCTAGTATCTAAGCATGTGTATGTGTGCATGTGTGTGTGTGCGTGTCTATGAATGCGTGCATGTGTATGTGTGCGTGTATGAAAAAAAGTGTCCTAAATGAAAACTGTGCAACCCAATGTCACAAAAAAGACTTGTATATATGTATTATAGTTAATTTTTCAACTTTAAAGTGTTAGTTTCTTTCGTTCATGATTTTTTCAGTTTTTTTCTAAATAAAAATCAGTAAATTTATTCTCGTTTATTTTTTATTTTTGTCTATTTAAATTCTATTTACAAACTCACCGCACACAATAATGGTCCATAACTGTAATTTGTTGAAAGCCTTGCACATGAAGATAGCGCATCGTTTTAGAATTTTACAGTCAAAAAAATCTAATTATGTGAAAAACACCTATTTTAGCTTCAGGTTCTAAAGGGTTAAGTGTGCATAAAACAAGCTTTAAGTGCCGGACCTTTACAGTGGACGGCGATGGCTCCGTCAGCGCTCTCGCAGATGTTCAGGAACTTGGTGACGATGGCATCATTAGGCGTACTTCCATCTACAAAGAACAGGTCGTGGTGTTTGAAGCCCATGTCTGTGAAACGCTTGGCGTCGTACATTTTCTTGTTGAGCCGGATGATGTTGGTGATGTTGTGCTTCCTGAAGTACGGGAAATACGCTTCAGGAGCATGAAGAGGGTATCCTGAAGGAAAACAGAACAAAGGTATATAAATCTGTACATTACAGACCAGTTTTACACAGATCAGACTAGAGTTAGAGTTAAAGGATTAGTTCATTCAGAATTCAAATTTCCTGATTGTTCACTCTCCCCGACGTCATCCAAGATGTTCATGTCTTTCTTTCTTAAGTCGGAAAGAAATGAAGGTTTTTTGAGGAAAACACTCCAGGATGTTCCTCCATATAGTGTCTTCAATGGGGTCCAACGGGTCGAAGGTCCAGATGTGAGTTTCAGTGCAGCTTCAAAGTCTCGACACGATCCAGCCGAGGAATAAGAGTCTTATCTAGACAAACCAGCCGACATTTTAGAACAAAATAAACATTTATATACTTTAACCACAAATGCTCGTCTTGGACGCCCACTATATCACACATTACGTAATCAGGTTGAAAGGTCACGCGTGTTCCGGTTCAGAAATGCTCATCTCATCTCATTTTATCCTTCAACTTCATCTGACATCTTTGTTTTACCTTTTATTTTTTTGTAAATAGTGTTTGACTTAGTCTTTGCACGTTTGCTTTGTAAACACCAGGTCGGTTCTTCCGCCTACGTCACGCTTGACCTTTCAACCCGATTACATAATGTATGTCGCATCACAGCTAGTGCAAGATGAGCATTTGTGTTTAAAAAGTATATAAATGTTTATTTTGTTCTAAAATGTCGGCTGGTTTGTCTAGATAAGACTCTTATTCCTCGGCTGGATCGTGTCGAGACTTTGAAGCTGCACTGAAACTCACATCTGGACCTTCGACCCGTTGGACCCCATTGAAGTCACTATATGGAGAACAATCCTGGAGTGTTTTCCTCAAAAACCTTCATTTCTTTCCGACTGAAGAAAGAAAGACATGAACATCTTGGATGACGTGGAGGAGATTTAAATTATCAGGACATTTTAATTCTGAAGTGTAATAATCCTTTAAAGTATTGGTGTATAGTGCACTTCAGGTAATCGGAGCTGCTAACACACACACACGCTCTTGAAGCTCCGCCCCCTGTGCCGGTAGCAGCAGCTCATTTGCATTTAAAGGGACACAGACAAAGACAGCGCATTTTTGCTCACCCTCAAAAAGTGACAATTTTAACATGCTATAAAAAATATCTGTGGGGTATTTTTAGTATAATGTGAGAACAAGCAAATCCATACACACCATTCTCAATTTTACTCTTTGGATGAGGACCGCTGAAAGCCAAAAACTTCCCTGGAATGATCCAGTTAAAATCTCCATTTTCTGCCCGCTGGAAAAAATATTAAAGTCACCATGAAATCAAAATGAACAAATGCACATTATTGTTTTGTTTTTTTGCACTGTAATCAAAATAACTTCCTCTTGCAGCATCTCTTCTCTTCTCTGATGATGTGGGCGGGGCAACCTGTCACTCACATGAGATCAGCCAATAGCAAACCACAACCATCCAATCAATTCCTCACATACAAAATCAAGCCCCGCCCACATTTGTTGTTCTTCCAGAAGCGTTTCACTCGGATAACCGGCACTAGCGCAACTTCCCTTTAAAGACGCATTAAATCTGAAGCCTGAGATTAAACTTTACTCGAAACTCACCTCATAATGCTCATATTCCTCCACATTAAACTGTGAGAAATCCAGCCAGCCGAGGTGCAGAGCCTGAAACACAGAGCATGCGTTCAGTAGGAATAGTGAACGAGTCTGATGAAGCTGCAGGATCTGGATTACCTTGTGAACGCCACGTAGACAGTCAAGAATATTCAGATTGTACATGCAAGTTCCAAAAGACGCATCTCTGTGAACGTAACGGAAAAAATTAAGTCAGAGATTAACAGAAATAATCCAAAGGAAATGAGATTTACTATTACAACTGCATTTTAAATAGGCCATCTCATTCATTTTTATTTTTCCTGAGGTCCACATGCAACTTGTTGTGCCGGAAAACTTGACACCTCATAATAATATGCATTTTCTGGAATAATAAAGGGGATAAATTTCAATTATTACCGAAAAGGAAGATACGATGCATTTTGAGAGACAAGAAGGCTGTACGCTTCTTCTGGTGTTTTCTGTAGATGCATTACCTATAAAAAGAAGAGGACAAACAATAGTAAGCCTTCAACATCTGGAAGAACTATAAGCACAGTTTACATGTTATATAAATATGTTTGAGCATTTCATCAGATTGCATTAGTAAATATAAAGTTGGACTGGGAAACTCACAGCGTAAGAGCCGATCAAATACGCAGCATTGGCTTGTTTCTTTCTGTCCCCACAGGTATAAAACACAATTTTCTTCTTTGCATGAACACAAGACTGTTGGATTAGAAAAGCACACATTCAAAAGCAAATCTTTGGAATGATATTGCATACTTACATGGAAAGACTGTGTTTGGTAGAGCAGTGCAACGTTGCATTTTATGTGCCAGTATAATGAAGCGTCATTACCTTCAGCTTCTTGTTGAGCTTGCAACAGAAGCGATAAAACATGGCCAGGTTGAGCGGGCCAAAGTCCGCATAGAAGCTGTTCAAATATAAAAATCAAAGAGGTCAATGATAAAGATCTGGTGCAATGCACTGGAAACTATACACAGGCTATTCTAATGGTGAGAAACTCAACAAAAATATGGGTTTTGTCTTGATTATGGGACAGTGTGAGTTTTTCTTTCCATTGTTGTTGTACACAAAACAAGTTTACATGCATGCATGAATAAATACATACATATGTACATAAATGCATCCATATACATGCATACATTTGTAAACTTATGTATGCATGCATGTATGTGCATGTATGTATATGCGTGCATGTGCATGTATATGCATGTATGAATGCATTTATTCGCATGCATAAATACAGTCATGCATGCATGCATATAGATGCATTCATACATAAGTTTGCAAAAATCTTTTAAAAAATGGCTCATTGTATGATATAGTGAGAATATGGAGGGAAAAAAATGCTTAATTTTATTCAGAGGCCCAAACTGAGCAAGAATATCTACTGCAGATACTTTCATAAAATGCATATGAATATCAATATCTGTCAATAATATGTCTGAGCAAGATTATATTTAAATGCTTAGTTTCATAATCAAAGCTCTGTAGTTTTAAAACATATAATGCAATACAATAAAATACAATGATGATTAAAAGATGAACAAATTCATGATTTAAAAAAAATAAAACCACAAGCTGAAGGTGGATGTTTTTACAATTATACTAAAATGCATTTTCTTGCTAGAAAAGCTTAAACTATCAATCAAACGACAGAATGCATGAATTAGATTGTGTGCAATGATTTTGATCATGTAAGAGGCCTCATCACTTATCAAATATGATGATGTAGCATTAAGTGTATTAGAATGTCCCTAATAATGAGCCATAGACTGTGTTTTACAAGTAAACCTCTCTTACTTCTCATAGGAGAGCTCTTCATCTATGCAGAAACAGTGTCTGTCAGGAGAGCTCTTCACCTTCTGATGAAGAAGAGCAAAATACAGCTGATCTGAAAAACACAAAGTGCACATGATGAAGGAAACCAAACTCTTCTGAAATCTCTCACAACAGAAGCATTTCCACGCGGTCCATTAATGTAAACACATGATCTGATGAATCTATTGGTCCGAGAGATTTGAATCCGCGTCCCGGAAGTGAGTTAAAAGACAAAACAAAACCCAGTGAATTCACACACAGACTGATCCGGACCACGAAACTAAAGGACATTTAAAAACAAAAAGAAATACGAGCATCACCTTTAATGACCTCGATGCAGTTTGACAGATCGCAGGTTTCTATGTAAACGTCGTTCCGGTGCATTTTATTTATTTATTTTTTTAAATTTTGGTTTAGTTTAATCTTAATTCCAAACTACATTTACACATACAACCAAAAATAGTACAATTTTCGTCGACACTTTTAGACTTTATGAAGAAATCGAGTGTGTTATAGGAAATTATGCGTCAAGAAAGTAAAAATACTTAATGTTTACGCGTTGAACTTGAATTAAAAACTAAGAGAAACTAAAACAATACATCCGCTTTGACTCTATATAAACGTAAATAACGTTATACAGCACTAGCGATCTTTCTCTCTTGCTCCTGAAGTCCGAATAAAGTTCAATCAATGCCGTTTAAAGCCAAAGTTAAAAGCTTTTCCGGCATCTGATTGGTTCACAACGGACGCTGATACGTCAATCACAACTAGGCCCCTCCTTACAGAATTTAAACGGTAGAGCAGGGAACATTCGATGCGCCGATTGGTCAAAATAAACTATGTTTTAAGTATGTTTCTTTGTTTTAAAACACATTTCCTCCCATTTTCATGACTGTAACGTAAACCAAAAACTTAAATGGTAAAGTAATTACGCACATTTGTTGTATAGTCTATAATTTATGCAATTAAAAAACCTTTTCCGGTACCTGATTGGTTCACGGGCCATACCGCTGACACGTCAATCACATTAGGCTCCTCCCTCCACAGAATTTAAACTAAAGAGCAGGGAGCATTCGACTCTGATTGGCACGCTGCCCAAGCCGTTGCTAGGAGAGAAGCGTCGATTGGCCAATAGGATTTAATTTTTTTCTCGCTTTGATTCACTATTTAATTACACTAATTTTCAGTGATTTACAATCAGCGAACAGAACAAAGAAGATGATTCAGCCCTTGAACAGGCAAAATTAGAAGTTAATAGTGATGTTTTAATCACTCTCATATAGAACCAGCGTTAATCTCCATATAAACAGCAGTTTAAGTCTAATGTGATCGCATGTTTCGGTGCCAAAAAGCTCCAAATGAACCCCTGACAGGAATTATAGCACACTACCTTATGACCCAAATGTTGGTTCTACTTTATGAGATGATTATGGCAGCGTCTGTGGTTTGTTTACCTGTGATATGAACGTAAATGTCTCTCTTGGACTCCGTCTGGCCGCTCAGAGAAGCGCAGAGTCTCTTCCTCGACTCGCTCCGTCGCTCGCTCTTGCGCTTCATGCTTCTCTAGGCATGCAAAGATGGCGTTTCAGACGGGAATGTGCGATGAAAGTGCGTTATTGTGCATAGTCCAGCTTGTAACAGCTCCATGCGCTGCAGACCGAAGTATATATTTGAGCCAGTTGTCCTGCGAGTGACGTATGTGGAAGGCAAGTTTCTAAAAGCCGTCCGAGTGACGTCACTGCGCCACCATCCTGCTGCCCAACATCCGGGCACTGGCAGAACTTTAACCCGTCACGAAACACAAACACTCTGAGATTGGTTTTTATGATTGTTTGTATTGTGTTTTTATGATTTCATCTAATACTCATAACTGTAGTGTAAAAGAAAAAACTGTAGTGTTTTATCCTAAAATTGTTAGAAAACCAAAGCCATATGTCTAAACAAGTTGTGTTCCAAATCTAAAGTTGATATCGCAAAACTTGAAACGCTAAAAGGTAATATAACGCTTTCGAATGATGCCTAATTTATGATTACTAAAAAGTGAAAGGGTTGAAAAAAGCAATAAAAACGCTTACTGGGACACTGACACTTAAATTGTTAATAATTTATGCATAATGGGGATATATTAGTCTATAATATATGCAGATTTAATTTTCTTTATGTTCTTATCTTTTGAGTTTGGGGATGAAACTTAAACTGGACATATATGGATCTGGAAATAAATGTATATACATGCATGCAGATAGTGAAAGAATAGATGTATAGCTGCTTCTGCATACATGCATACATTCATGCGTGCGTGCATACATTAATGCATACATTCAAACATGCATACATACATTCATTCATGCATGAATATACATACATTCATAAATGCATAAAACATATATACATACATTCATACATGCATACATTAATACGTGCATGCATATACATACATGCATAAAAACATATATACATACATTCATACATGCATGCATACATATATACAAACATGAAAACTTAGTATTGTGTTTGGTAAGGGCTGACTTGTGGAAGAGATTGAGAGAAAAGGGGAGTGATGATGAGGATGCACACTCAGACTTGAGTGGAAATACACCAGGATTGCTGCAGCGGACTGATGTAAAGTACACCAGTGTAAGAATAGGTGTATATCTGCTTCACTCCAGTAGGGGTGGAAAGATGCCAAAGATGGTATATTTTTACTTACTTCACTCCATTAGGGGTGGAAAGACACTAAGAAGGGGTTGCTACAGTGTACACCACAAACTGAGGATCTCAAACTCTTCCATGCATTATATTTGAGCTGTTAGTTAAATAAGAGTAGACATATGTTCTTCTTTTCTGTGAATGTGCACATGCATATTTTATTGATGTTTAGTGTATTTCATTTTATTTTTTTTATTTTTATATGTGTGTATGTTTCTCTTCTGTAAAGCACTTTGTAAACACTGCTTTTAAATCGTGCTGCTATATAAATAAAGCTTTACTTGCATGCATATATATATATATATAATTTATTTATTTATTGAAATTCAAGACATAATATAAAACAAATTATAATATAGGACAGATATAAAATCAGTGGTCCTCAGCAGTGGAATGGCTTGTTCCTATCCAACATAAATATAATATTAAACCATTATTATATATACAACGATATTGAGCTATTATAGTTCAGACAGAGACCAGTGTTGCAGTGTAACAGCTACAAGCATAGAGTGCAGATCTATCATGGCATAACATGATTTTGTTTTTTAGATATCAATGACTTTAGAGCGATCACTGAAGTCCAGTGTGTGAAGCCCAGCTAACTGAAGCAACCAGTTGATCGGCATGTGGTCGAACCGATTCATGTCAAAATGGGCAAAATGAACCTCTGGACCTGTGAAATAAAACACATAATGTTGAGATATGGTGAAGATATAGAAATAACAGCATTATTATTTAGAAAACTCGTCACCTGGGCCTACGATAAGGGCTCCACCTTGCTGCAACGGATCTCCTTGAAAGTCAAACGCAGGGCTGGTCATGGCGCGCCACATACTTCTCAGACTGCCGATGAGTAGACTGGATTTCACATGTGGACTGTTGGAAGCTACAAACGCAGATGAGGATAGCTAGGTTTTCATTCAAATGTGCAAATTTAACCTATGCACATAATTGGAATAATAATGCATAAAACATTTGCGAATAAAGCAGCGTTTCCATCCCCCAAATCATCACTTCCTGGGAAATTGGTGCAAAATACTGTATCTGTAATACAACTGTAAGTTGCTGCAATCGTGCTCTTTGTCCCTCCATCATAAATGAGTTTGTCTCGAGCGTCAGACGAAATGCTGGTGTTCGGGAACACACTCGTGTGAGACGCTTCTGGAGGGAATTAAACCAGATCATTCTGATCACACACTTCGACTCTGGCGTTTCAGAAACACCAAACCAACATTTGAGATGCTGCCATGCCATTGGTCCTCTGGTTAGTCCAGTTATCCAATCACAGCTGACGCTGAGGCAAAGGCACATGAGGTTTTTGATGGATTGATTCAGTAAATGTGTTTCCATCGTAGTTTATCCGCATGTCTTCTTATCGGATGAAACAATAATCCACCTCAAGAAGTTTTTTTTATGCACTTTTTTATTTACGTGCATCTTGTTTCCATCCAAGAGATATGCCAAAAATGTGCATAAAAATATATAGATGGAAACATAGCTACTGATTAAAATAAATGCACATTTAATCAAACCAATCATTGGCATGCTAATCTAATAGAAAGCAGGAGAAATGTACAAAATGTGCATTAGAGGAGTAAAAAAGGCATGTTATGTATAACATGTTAGTGAAATCCCAATGCATGTATGAAATCATGGCTCTAAAATCAAGCTTCAGTGGATCTTACGTGTTTCCATGTATGTCTCTCCTCTTCTCATTCCAAGTTTTTTATAGATCTGTCTCTCTGGATCTACATATATTTCATGAGGATAGCCCGTCAGAGAGCAGAACCCCTACAACATAAAGAGATTCACAGATTTTTCACAGTTTTAAAGTGTAATGATTTTGTGTCATAACAAAAAACTAAAACAATAACTAAAAATGAACTCAAGGCTAGAAAGAGGGTGTTGTGAATCAAACTGATACACTGATACACTGGTTTTGATGACTATTAAAGGTGAAGAAAAACTACTTGACACTCTGTTGCATGTTATAATTATTTTCAACAACAGAATTTTCTAAAAGTCTCTCATATTTTTAGCTTAACATTAATAAACACATCCTACCTCGATATGAGAATACGACGACTGTCCAATCACTACCAATCTGACATTCGATTCCTACATTTGTTGAAGGAGAGAAAAGATACATTGTTTCGATAACACTTTACAATAAGGTTCATTAGTTAATATTAATGTACAGTATTAACTAACATGAACTAACAATGAGCAACACATTTGTTACAGTATTTATTAATCTTTGTTAATGTTAATACAAATATTCATTGTTTGTTCATGTTAGTTCACAGTGCATTAACTAATGTTAACAAATACAACCTTTGATTTTAATAACGTATCAGTAAATGTTGAAATGATTAGTAACTACGATTAATAAATGCTGTAGAAGTATTGTTCATTCTTAGTTCATGTTAACCAAGGTCGTTACATAATGAACCTTATTGTAAAGTGTTAAAATTGTTTGTTTTTCTTTCTCATATGCAGCAATATTCTATATTCTGACCAAATAATACATGATTACTGACACATAATCGATAAAAACAAAGCAGAAGTGCTGGATAATAGCGTCAAATAAATCTCCTCACCTGCAACATATCCTGAGGTATTTTGCCCAAATCCTCCACATATTCTTTGCATGTGTAACACAAGAAGTTCTGCAAAATATTTGAGAAGCACAATCAGAATGACATCTGCACAGTTACACCACATAAACACACAGCTGTCATGCCTCTCTTACCCGCACGAAAATGATGATGGCTTTGCTGTGCTGATGCAGACTGTGGAAGGTTTTACACACACCGTGGCGATCATAAATCCAGCATTCGTCGACATCAGAGACACAGAGATCGTGTGGGTCACGTGTGCTGTTCTCCTGATGTCCAGCGCGAGCGATCTGATCCTGTTGAGTTATCGGGAAAACGGGAGCCATCTTTAGGAAAGTTTGCTTCGCCACGCCCATTCCTGCTGGATCATGTACAAATAAAGGCAACCCCGCCTATGTACATTCATTTATGACATTATTTCTGATTCAGAGTTGGGGAAAGTTACTTTTAAATGTAATGCATTACAATATTGTGTTACTTCCTAAAAAAGTAGCCGAACTAATTCCCTTACTCACTTATTTAAAAAAAAAAAAATGCAACAGATATTTTGATGTAAATTTAAAAGTAATGCATTACTTTACTAGTCATTTGGAAAAGCAATCTGATTACGTAACTCGCGTTACGTAACACTCAACACTCTCCATTATTCCCATTCCAAATATTTTAGCGGAATAGCTTGTTTCCACCAGAATAAAACATTTTAAAAGATAATTGCAACTTTTTATCTCACAATTTTAAGTTTACATCTTTCAATTCTGACTTTTTTTCTCGCAATTGCGAGTTTATATCTTGCAATTCTGATTTATAACATGCAATTGTGAGTTTATATCTTGCAATTCTGACATCTTTTTTTCTTATCTTTTTTTTCTTTGCAATTGCGAGTTTTAAAGTCCAATTCTAAGGGAAAAAATAATCACTTTATATCACAGAATCAATCAAAAAAAGAATCAATGTCACAATTTTATCTTTATAACACGCAATTGCAAATTTATATCATGCAATTCTGACTTTATATTTAGTTGATGACTTTTCACATGTAAAACTGCGAATTGGTATCAAAATAATGGGAATCATCATTATTAGTATTCATGGACACTGGAAACAATGATCACATTTCATCTTTATGTGTGAGTGACGAATAAAAGAATGAAACCCCAGTTAAGACTCATAAGGAAATAAAAAGCATCCTTTATTAGCCTAAATCATAACAACAAGAGAAGAAAAGTCAAAATTATGACATTAACAGTCGAAATTATTTCGTAATAACATGCCTTGTAATGTCATAATTTCTCATAATGACTTTTTATCTCATAATTATGCCCTTTTAGATCTTAATTTCGAATTAGTATGTCATAATTACGTTTTATGCCATATTTTTGACATAGCATGTCATAATAATTTTGACTTTTTATCTCATAATTATAATTTACTATGTCATAATTGATATTTTTATGTCATAATTATTATTTACCAGAGCATGATTTTTTTCCTTATGTGGCGGAAATGTACTTTCATAGGGAAAGATTCATAAAAACTTGTTTGCTAAAGTTTGCTGATGTCCAGACCGCTTTTATGTCGATATTATTATCAACAAAGTAACATGATATCGAATACATCCTGTTACAGTACAAATATTTACATCAAGTGTTCATTCGTAAGTTTGCAAGTGTTATATTTGTATTATTAAACGAGTTCCCGTTAAAGCACGGATGATGATTGGCCCTCCGCTTCTGACTGATAGGCAGCCTGGCGAATGAACAGCCACTCTCATCTCGAGCTGTGGGCGGGATTTCCTCTGTTATTTGAAATCCGGAAGTGTTTTGAAACAGTCTAGCAGGTTGACACAGCAAGCGCGCGTTTGCGGTGCGTTCGCTACGCTTCTGTTTCTGTTTCGCGCGGATTATGAGAGCGCGGGAAGGAGGTGCTGAGGGTCGCGCGAGCTGGTGAGGTTTGGCGCGTTTTATTCTGGCAGTTATTCAGTCTTGGTGGTTTTCTCATGAGGGAGTTCAATGGCGTCGTCCGCCACTATCACTCAATGAAACACAACAACACTCGGTCAGCAGCTCCACACAGCCGTGTGTAAACAGTGACATTCATTTGTGAATGTTTATATGGTCCCTGATGAGACATAACACACATTATACCAGATATCTGAAAATATGCTGGTCTGTATACTCATTATCCATACAAAAAGTACTTGGATATGGTATAGATGACACTGATGTGTATATATATATACCTTAACCATATCATAGTAGGATATATATATATACCATAGTACAGATGGATTACCATGTTCAGGGTATTTACATTTGTTAAAAACCCAATGGTATTATCATCTTGGTGTTGTGTCTATAAAACAATAGTAGATGGACAGACACATAAAGCATTGACCTTCCTCTTCCTCATCTGTGTGTGTCTGCAAGATATTCAGTGATTTCTGTGTGCGTTTCCTTGTTTCTGTGTTAGTGCAAATCTGAAAAATGTGTTTGAAAGAATTTTCATGTTCTGTCAGAATCAATCTAGGCGTTAAACCCCTATGCAACAGACACAAACATTACTTTGATAAGACTTTGTTTACATGTAAGCGAGTTAAAATCTCGGTTTCAGTGTTTATTTAGTTGAGCTAAATGTGAACGGCAGAAATCTGAGGAAGCATCACTGATCTAGATTGGAAGCAATAATGAAATTGTCAATGTTTTCTGTCATTTGAGCTGCGAAAATGACTGTTGTCATACATGTTTCCCAAACACTCCTCCTGTCTGTTATTGGTCGCTCAAACACATAAGCCACGCCCCAAACTCGCTCCATTGGTTGATTGAGTCAGAAGTTGACAAGTGCTTCTGATCAATCAAACCGATGAATACTGTTATTTCATAATTCAGTGTTCACATCTATAATTATGAGACCATTCTGTCATTCATATCCTCTCACGTTATAGTTATTATATGCTTTTGCAAAATACAGAAGAACCAAGAAAGTCAGAAAAAACTGGCTAAAATAAATCTTTTACTTTTCAAGTCACTGGCATTTGACTTGATTTTAATGAGTCGAGTCACTTTTAGTGCTTTTTATATTTGATTTCAAAGCAGCTTCACAGCAAACAGATTCAATAATGCACATTTCATCAAATATGAGAAATTCAATTATCTAGTATCATTATTCAGTTTAATGTTGATTCAATGCAGTTCAATAACAGCGTGATTAATCAATTATGAACAAGTAGGCCTACTTAAAAAATATTTTATAGAATTGTACTAATTTTGTACATGTACTTATTTTATTTATTTTTTGTCTAAGTTTGTTTTCATTATGTTGTACTTATGATATTATGTTGTTAAATGTTTAATGTGTATCTGCCATGTAATAGCCAGTGATGCTGATATGGCAATAAACTCAAATACTCCTAAATCAATTATGAATTGAGTTCATTCAGATGTAAAGAAGCTCTACAGAAGATAATAAATGTTTTTTGCACTTCTTCTCTTTATGCAAGTCATTTTTCTCTCTTGCTCTTGAACTCAAATACTACATCAATTATGAAGCGAGTTCAATTCTCTCATTATAGTTATTATATGCTTTAGCAAAAATACAGAAGAATCATGAAAGTCAGAAAAAAAAGGGCCAAAATAAATATTATTACAAAGCAGCTTCACAGCAATAAACAGATTCAATAATGCAAATTTCATCAAATATGAGAAATTCAATTCTGCTGTGAATGAGTTCAATGTTGATTCAATTCTGTTCAATAACAGTGTGAAGTTCATCTGTAAAGCAGCTCTACAGGAGATAATCAATGCTTTTTGCACTTAGTAAATGTTGAAATTAATATTAACTAAGATGAATAAATGCTAGAGAAGTATTGTTCATTGTTAGTTCATGTTTACTAAGGTAGTTAACTAATGAACCTTATTCTAAAGTGTTACCCAAGTTTTAAAGTAGTTTTTGTAAAGTCGATCGACGTGAATCATCATCTCTATGGATCATATTTTCTCCAAAAATGGTTACAGCCTGACGAAAAATAACTGGCATTTGACTTGATTTTAATGACTCAAGTTGAGTCACCTTTATTTATATAGTGCTTTTAGCACAGCAATAAACAGATTCAATAATGCAAATCCAATTCATTATTCAGTACAATGTTGATTCAATGCAGGTCAATAACAGCATGAAGTTCATCAATTATGAACAAAGTAGGCTACATTTAAACAAATCTTTTATAGAATTGTTCTCATTTGTTTTGTCTTCTGTTGAGCTTCTTTACAGCTGAATGAACTCAATTCATAAATTATTTAGTAGTATTTGAGTTTATTGCCATATCAGCATCACTGGCTATTACATGGCAGATACACATTAAACATTTAACAACATAATATCATAAGTACAACATAATGAAAACTAACTTAGACAATAAATATTTTTTGCCATTCGTATATGTTCTCATCTTTTCTTCATGCATGTAAATTTCGAGTCGATTGACTTGTAATTTCTCTTTCTCTTGAGTGTAGAGTCGATCGCCGTGTAGTTTCTCTCTTTCTCTTGAGTGTAGAGGCGATCGCCGTGTAGTTTCTCTCTTTCTCTTGAGTGTAGAGTCGATCGCCGTGTAGTTTCTCTCTTTCTCTTGAATGTAGAGTCGATCGGTGTGTAGTTTCTCTCTTTCTCTTGAGTGTAGAGTTGATCGACGTGTAGTTTCTCTTTCTCTTGAATGTAGAGTCGATCGCCGTGTAATTTCTCTCTTTCTCTTGAATGTAGAGTTGATCAGTGTGTAGTTTCTCTCTTTCTCTTGAGTGTAGAGTCGATCGCCGTGTAGTTTCTCTCTTTCTCTTGAGTGTAGAGTCGATCGCCGTGTAGTTTCTCTCTTTCTCTTGAATGTAGAGGCGATCGCCGTGTAGTTTCTCTCTTTCTCTTGAGTGTAGAGTTGATCGACGTGGAGTTTCTCTTTCTCTTGAGTGTAGAGGCGATCGCCGTGTAGTTTCTCTCTTTCTCTTGAGTGTAGAGTCGATCGCCGTGTAGTTTCTCTCTTTCTCTTGAATGTAGAGTCGATCGGTGTGTAGTTTCTCTCTTTCTCTTGAGTGTAGAGTTGATCGACGTGTAGTTTCTCTTTCTCTTGAATGTAGAGTCGATCGCCGTGTAATTTCTCTCTTTCTCTTGAATGTAGAGTTGATCAGTGTGTAGTTTCTCTCTTTCTCTTGAGTGTAGAGGCGATCGGCGTGTAGTTTCTCTCTTTCTCTTGAGTGTAGAGGCGATCGGTGTGTAGTTTCTCTCTTTCTCTTGAATGTAGAGTCGATCGCCGTGTAGTTTCTCTCTTTCTCTTGAGTGTAGAGGCGATCGGTGTGTAGTTTCTCTCTTTCTCTTGAGTGTAGAGGCGATCGGCGTGTAGTTTCTCTCTTTCTCTTGAGTGTAGAGGCGATCGGTGTGTAGTTTCTCTCTTTCTCTTGAGTGTAGAGGCGATCGGCGTGTAGTTTCTCTCTTTCTCTTGAGTGTAGAGGCGATCGGTGTGTAGTTTCTCTCTTTCTCTTGAGTGTAGAGGCGATCGGCGTGTAGTTTCTCTCTTTCTCTTGAGTGTAGAGGCGATCGGTGTGTAGTTTCTCTCTTTCTCTTGAGTGTAGAGTCGATCGCCGTGTAGTTTCTCTCTTTCTCTTGAGTGTAGAGGCGATCGGTGTGTAGTTTCTCTCTTTCTCTTGAGTGTAGAGGCGATCGGCGTGTAGTTTCTCTCTTTCTCTTGAGTGTAGAGGCGATCGGTGTGTAGTTTCTCTCTTTCTCTTGAGTGTAGAGTCGATCGCCGTGTAGTTTCTCTCTTTCTCTTGAGTGTAGAGTCGATCGCCGTGTAGTTTCTCTCTTTCTCTTGAATGTAGAGGCGATCGCCGTGTAGTTTCTCTCTTTCTCTTGAGTGTAGAGGCGATCGCTGTGTAATTTCTCTCTTTCTCTTGAATGTAGAGTCGATCGCTGTGTAATTTCTCTCTTTCTCTTGAGTGTAGAGGCGATCGCTGTGTAATTTCTCTCTTTCTCTTGAATGTAGAGGCGATCGGTGTGTAGTTTCTCTCTTTCTCTTGAATGTAGAGTCGATCGCCGTGTAGTTTCTCTCTTTCTCTTGAGTGTAGAGTCGATCGCCGTGTAGTTTCTCTCTTTCTCTTGAATGTAGAGTTGATCAGTGTGTAGTTTCTCTCTTTCTCTTGAGTGTAGAGTCGATCGCCGTGTAGTTTCTCTCTTTCTCTTGAGTGTAGAGGCGATCGCTGTGTAATTTCTCTCTTTCTCTTGAATGTAGAGGCGATCGCTGTGTAATTTCTCTCTTTCTCTTGAGTGTAGAGTCGATCGCTGTGTAATTTCTCTCTTTCTCTTGAATGTAGAGGCGATCGCTGTGTAATTTCTCTCTTTCTCTTGAATGTAGAGGCGATCGGTGTGTAGTTTCTCTCTTTCTCTTGAATGTAGAGTCGATCGCCGTGTAGTTTCTCTCTTTCTCTTGAGTGTAGAGTCGATCGCCGTGTAATTTCTCTCTTTCTCTTGAATGTAGAGTTGATCAGTGTGTAGTTTCTCTCTTTCTCTTGAGTGTAGAGTCGATCGCCGTGTAGTTTCTCTCTTTCTCTTGAGTGTAGAGTCGATCGCCGTGTAGTTTCTCTCTTTCTCTTGAATGTAGAGGCGATCGCCGTGTAGTTTCTCTCTTTCTCTTGAGTGTAGAGGCGATCGCTGTGTAATTTCTCTCTTTCTCTTGAATGCAGAGTCGATCGCTGTGTAATTTCTCTCTTTCTCTTGAGTGTAGAGGCGATCGCTGTGTAATTTCTCTCTTTCTCTTGAATGTAGAGGCGATCGGTGTGTAGTTTCTCTCTTTCTCTTGAATGTAGAGTCGATCGCCGTGTAGTTTCTCTCTTTCTCTTGAGTGTAGAGTCGATCGCCGTGTAGTTTCTCTCTTTCTCTTGAGTGTAGAGGCGATCGACGTGTAGTTTCTCTCTTTCTCTTGAATGTAGAGGCGATCGACGTGTAGTTTCTCTCTTTCTCTTGAATGTAGAGTCGATCGACGTGTAGTTTCTCTCTTTCTCTTGAATGTAGAGTCGATCGCTGTGTAATTTCTCTCTTTCTCTTGAATGTAGAGTCGATCGGTGTGTAGTTTCTCTCTTTCTCTTGAATGTAGAGTCGATCGACGTGTAGTTTCTCTCTTTCTCTTGAATGTAGAGTCGATCGCCGTGTAGTTTCTCTCTTTCTCTTGAGTGTAGAGTCGATCGCCGTGTAGTTTCTCTCTTTCTCTTGAGTGTAGAGTCGATCGCCGTGTAGTTTCTCTCTTTCTCTTGAATGTAGAGTCGATCGCTGTGTAATTTCTCTCTTTCTCTTGAATGTAGAGTCGATCGCCGTGTAGTTTCTCTCTTTCTCTTGAATGTAGAGTCGATCGCTGTGTAATTTCTCTCTTTCTCTTGAATGTAGAGTCGATCGGTGTGTAGTTTCTCTCTTTCTCTTGAATGTAGAGTCGATCGACGTGTAGTTTCTCTCTTTCTCTTGAATGTAGAGTCGATCGCCGTGTAGTTTCTCTCTTTCTCTTGAGTGTAGAGTCGATCGGCGTGTAGTTTCTCTCTTTCTCTTGAGTGTAGAGTCGATCGCCGTGTAATTTCTCTCTTTCTCTTGAATGTAGAGTCGATCGGTGTGTAGTTTCTCTCTTTCTCTTGAATGTAGAGTTGATCGACGTGGAGTTTCTCTTTCTCTTGAGTGTAGAGTTGATCGACGTGTAGTTTCTCTTTCTCTTGAGTGTAGAGTCGATCGACGTGTAGTTTCTCTCTTTCTCTTGAATGTAGAGTCGATCGGTGTGTAGTTTCTCTTTCTCTTGAGTGTAGAGTTGATCGACGTGTAGTTTCTCTCTTTCTCTTGAATGTAGAGTTGATCGACGTGTAGTTTCTCTTTCTCTTGAGTGTAGAGTTGATCGACGTGTAGTTTCTCTTTCTCTTGAATGTAGAGTCGATCGCCGTGTAATTTCTCTCTTTCTCTTGAATGTAGAGTTGATCAGTGTGTAGTTTCTCTCTTTCTCTTGAGTGTAGAGTCGATCGCCGTGTAGTTTCTCTCTTTCTCTTGAGTGTAGAGTCGATCGCCGTGTAGTTTCTCTCTTTCTCTTGAGTGTAGAGGCGATCGCTGTGTAATTTCTCTCTTTCTCTTGAATGTAGAGTCGATCGCTGTGTAATTTCTCTCTTTCTCTTGAGTGTAGAGGCGATCGCTGTGTAATTTCTCTCTTTCTCTTGAGTGTAGAGGCGATCGGTGTGTAATTTCTCTCTTTCTCTTGAATGTAGAGGCGATCGCCGTGTAGTTTCTCTCTTTCTCTTGAGTGTAGAGTCGATCGCCGTGTAGTTTCTCTCTTTCTCTTGAGTGTAGAGTCGATCGGTGTGTAGTTTCTCTCTTTCTCTTGAATGTAGAGTCGATCGACGTGTAGTTTCTCTCTTTCTCTTGAATGTAGAGTCGATCGCCGTGTAGTTTCTCTCTTTCTCTTGAGTGTAGAGTCGATCGCCGTGTAGTTTCTCTCTTTCTCTTGAGTGTAGAGTCGATCGCCGTGTAGTTTCTCTCTTTCTCTTGAATGTAGAGTCGATCGCTGTGTAATTTCTCTCTTTCTCTTGAATGTAGAGTCGATCGCCGTGTAGTTTCTCTCTTTCTCTTGAATGTAGAGTCGATCGCTGTGTAATTTCTCTCTTTCTCTTGAATGTAGAGTCGATCGGTGTGTAGTTTCTCTCTTTCTCTTGAATGTAGAGTCGATCGACGTGTAGTTTCTCTCTTTCTCTTGAATGTAGAGTCGATCGCCGTGTAGTTTCTCTCTTTCTCTTGAGTGTAGAGTCGATCGGCGTGTAGTTTCTCTCTTTCTCTTGAGTGTAGAGTCGATCGCCGTGTAATTTCTCTCTTTCTCTTGAATGTAGAGTCGATCGGTGTGTAGTTTCTCTCTTTCTCTTGAATGTAGAGTTGATCGACGTGGAGTTTCTCTTTCTCTTGAGTGTAGAGTTGATCGACGTGTAGTTTCTCTTTCTCTTGAGTGTAGAGTCGATCGACGTGTAGTTTCTCTCTTTCTCTTGAATGTAGAGTCGATCGGTGTGTAGTTTCTCTTTCTCTTGAGTGTAGAGTTGATCGACGTGTAGTTTCTCTCTTTCTCTTGAATGTAGAGTTGATCGACGTGTAGTTTCTCTTTCTCTTGAGTGTAGAGTTGATCGACGTGTAGTTTCTCTTTCTCTTGAGTGTAGAGTCGATCGACGTGTAATTTCTCTCTTTCTCTTGAATGTAGAGTCGATCGGTGTGTAGTTTCTCTCTTTCTCTTGAATGTAGAGTCGATCGACGTGTAGTTTCTCTCTTTCTCTTGAATGTAGAGTCGATCGACGTGTAGTTTCTCTCTTTCTCTTGAATGTAGAGTCGATCGACGTGTAGTTTCTCTCTTTCTCTTGAATGTAGAGTCGATCGACGTGTAGTTTCTCTCTTTCTCTTGAATGTAGAGTCGATCGACGTGTAGTTTCTCTTTCTCTTGAATGTAGAGTCGATCGACGTGTAGTTTCTCTTTCTCTTGAGTGTAGAGGCGATCGCCGTGTAGTTTCTCTCTTTCTCTTGAATGTAGAGTCGATCGACGTGTAGTTTCTCTTTCTCTTGAATGTAGAGTCGATCGACGTGTAGTTTCTCTTGAATGTAGAGTCGATCGACGTGTAGTTTCTCTCTTTCTCTTGAATGTAGAGTCGATCGACGTGTAGTTTCTCTTGAATGTAGAGTCGATCGACGTGTAGTTTCTCTCTTTCTCTTGAATGTAGAGTCGATCGACGTGTAGTTTCTCTCTTTCTCTTGAATGTAGAGTCGATCGCCGTGTAGTTTCTCTCTTTCTCTTGAGTGTAGAGGCGATCGGTGTGTAGTTTCTCTCCTTCTCTTGAATTTAGAGTCGATCGGTGTGTAGTTTCTCTCTTTCTCTTGAATTTAGAGTCGATCGACGTGTAATTTCTCTCTTTCTCTTGAATGTAGAGTCGATCGGTGTGTAGTTTCTCTCCTTCTCTTGAATTTAGAGTCGATCGGTGTGTAGTTTCTCTCTTTCTCTTGAATTTAGAGTCGATCGACGTGTAATTTCTCTCTTTCTCTTGAATGTAGAGTCGATCGGTGTGTAGTTTCTCTCCTTCTCTTGAATTTAGAGTCGATCGGTGTGTAGTTTCTCTCTTTCTCTTGAATTTAGAGTCGATCGACGTGTAATTTCTCTCTTTCTCTTGAATTTAGAGTCGATCGGTGTGTAGTTTCTCTCTTTCTCTTGAATTTAGAGTCGATCGACATGTAATTTTTCTCTCTCTCTCTCTCTCTTGAATGTAGAGTCGATCGACGTGAATCATCATCATCTATATGGGCCATCTTTTCTCCAAAAATGGTTACAGCCTGAAGAAGAAAACACGGAAGCTGCGCAAGAAGAAGCGGCGGAGGAACTGCTTCCTTCAGGGGCCCTGCATGCTGTGCTTCATCGTCCACGGCCCCAGCGCGAGCATCGAGGACGACTGGCCCTTCGAGGCGGCCAAACTCGCCGAGCGCTACGTGTCCCTGAACTCGCCCGAGGAGTGCGCCGCGTTCCTCCTGTCTCCGGGAGAGCTGGGCATCTGGGAAGGCCAGAGTCGGGGTCTGCTGTCCGCCAAGCTAATCGGGCCCCCGGCGCTCTTCTGCGTGGACTATTCGGAAATGGTGTGCAAGCGCAAGTGTGCTGATCTGCAGCGGTGTTCGCCCCGCAAGCAGCCGCGCTGTGCCTTCCAGGAGCCCATGGAGAACGAGGAGCGAGGAGACGCCGGGGCTCCCGAGAGCCAGTGTTTGCTCCGCCCGTCTTCTTCTAATTCTTCTTCTTCTCCTTCGGACGGGTCCGGTGTGGCGTGGCGTTCAGATGCTAGCGGTGCCGGCGACGCCTCGTCCTCATGCTCCTGCCAGCTGTCCCAGAACGAGGGATTGGAGGAGGGAAAGAGCGCTGAGAACACAGACACGTCTCACGTTAACCAGCTGCCCTCCTCCATACTGCTCAAGGTCTGTGTAAAAGTGCATGTATCCATCATAAAAGTGCATCTATCCAAATTTTATATTTATATTATATATTTTTAAGTTTTATATTTCTCTGTGGATTTATCTGAGCTTACATACCTCTGGTTTTGAGTGAAAAAAAGCTTTATTTGTGGATAATTTTGTCAATTTGACATAAAATATGAAAAAAAATTGCTCTGTTTATCACTCTAGTGTGCTTTAATGTTTAACCAGGAAATGTGTTTTGAAATGCTTTTGGCATTTGGCAACAAAATGGCACGAAGTCACACTTGTGATGTTCACAGTCAAGAATGACTGGCCTTCAAAAAATTGCTTATAAATCTCTCATTATGTGACATCATCACAAAATATTGGATTCAATCTTTTTGTCAACTTGTTTTCTTTCAATTAGGACCGGTTTTATATTACTTTTTGGAATTGATCGATCGTAGGCCTTATTTATCTGAGCTTACATACCTCAGTTTTTGAGTGAAAAAAGCTCTATTTGTTGATAATTTTGTAAATTTTACATAAAATATGAAAAAAACCACACTAATGTTTAACCAGGATTTTTAAATTGTTTTTAAATGCTCTTATTTTGTACAAAATGGCATAAAGTCACACTTGTGGTGTTCCCGGTCAAAAATGACCGACCTACAAAAAAATAGCTTATAAATCTCTCGTTATGCTATTTTATCACCAAATATTGGATTCAATCTTATCTTAGGGCCCGAGCACCGATGGTGTGAGGACCCTCTTGGAATTGCTCTGTTTATTATTATTGTCAACTTGTTTTCTTTAAATGAGGACAGGATTTGTATTTATTTTTGAAACGCATTGATCGTAGGCCTCACTGATTTAAGAATAAATTTCACTTTTGACCAGGAACACCACAGAAGTGTTATAGGGTTTTCAAAGGTTAAAAAGGTTTAAAAAACATTGTTTTTAATGCACGGTTTAGTTTTTAGCTCTATTTTGCTTCCATAACATGTCTTCTTTCAGACTAGTGGAATCTTAAGTCTTTATTTCATTGCACTTGTCTGTAGATTTCAATCTTTAAAGCCGTTGAGTTTGAGTCAGAAATCAGCTTTACACACACCAAACTTTACAGTTTTATTCATATCTATATTCTGAAGGTTTGTTCATTTAACATTCACCTGATTTACAGAACATTTTATTCCTGAAAACACGGTGAAAATGACTTTTTTTCCACCTGTTGACAGTATTTTCTGATTTATGGAGTGATAAAAAGTAAAAACCTTTAATATGTCGACAAAGTATCTGGCTTTATCCAGTGTTCAGATTTCTGTTCTGGAAATGCATGCAAATGTGTGCATATTTAATTAGATAATCCCTCATTTGCATATGTAAACAAACTTGTAATGCAAACATTTTTTGCAAACACAACAATTATTGTAGAGAAGTAATGAGCTGCATAATATTGACAAATGCTGTGCATGAAATCCTCAGATTGATATTGTTTGATGAATATGACACTGTAATGTTGATTCCATCACTTGTTTTGAGCGTATGAACCGGCTGAACCCCGTGTGTGATGTGTCCTCAGGTGTTTTCTCACCTGTCGGTGAAGGAGCGGTGTCTCGGCGCGTCTCTGGTGTGTAAATACTGGCGCGATCTCTGCTTAGACTTCCAGTTCTGGAAACAGATCGATCTCAGCGGCCTCCAGCAGGTTTGTGTTGTCATCTTCTGTTTATGTGCTTATAGATCTATAGGTGTGCATAACTATTATACTTCAATTGAGAAGTGATCATCAAAAAAGAGAAGCTTTAAGTGCCCCATGCGTTCATTTTTTATTTTATTTTACAGGGTTTTAATTTACAATAGTAATATTTCTTATTAATATATTTATTAATTTTTATTTTTAAATTTTTATAATAACAATTATTAATATTATATTATCATATTAATATAAAATTGCTAAATAATAGATCTATAGGTGTGCATAATTGAGAAGTGATTATCAAAAAAGAGAAGCTTTAAGTGCCCCAATGCATTAATTTTATTAATGTTAAAATGTTATGAAGAAATTAAGAAATGTAAAAAATATTGTTATTTTATTTTACAGGGTTTTATTTTACAATAGTAATATTTCGTATTTATATATTACGTTTTATTTAATAATTTTTGTACTAAATTTTTTTTTATATTACTATAAATATTATTTTACAGGGTTTTATTTTACAATAGTAATATTTCTTATATATTAAGTTTTATTTAGTAATTTGTATAATACAAAATATTAATAGTATAATATCATATTGATATTATTTTACATGGTTTTATTTTACAATAGTAATATTTCTGATTTATATAATAATTTATTTATTTATTTATTTTTAGCCATTTTTATAATAGAAATTATTAATATTATATTATCATATTAATATAAAATTGCTAAATAAAAAACAAAATAAGAAATATTACTATTGCAACATTTCACTGTTTATTATTTTACTTTAAATATTAGAATTATTATTATACATTACACTTATACATTTTATATTATTGTTATTATTATGTCATAGCTATATTGATATACAATCACACAATTTTGTCCATGTTTTGCAGCCGTACAAACCAGGATTTGTTTAAAAAAAACAAATTTTAAACCACATTTTATATCATTTTATTAGAAAAATTACAGTAGATGAAAGCTTTATTTCTCATATGCATTTGTACAAATATTTTTTCCCCTGCCAATTATGCACTGTAAGTCCGTAACGTATATGTAAGCGGTGCAAAACTTAAACAGTAGGTGCAAAAATGTCAATACTAAGGTGTTGATATGTGGTTTTAATTGAAATAATGCATGAAAACTGTTAAAATGCCACTTATTTCTCTCCCTGAGCGCAGGCTAAAGAAGATCTGATTTGATAACTCTGAGTTCTTGTCATATTTTATCATCATTTTCTAAACTATAGCGAATAAACTGTGATAATGTGAGAAATATTGAATGTGTCTGAATAAATGTTGTTTTGACTGTATTATATATCATTGCAGGAGCAGAACTGTGTGTGCTATATGTGGTTTTAATTGAAATAATGCCTGAAAACTGTTGAAATGCCACTTTGAGTGCAGGTGAAAGATGATCTCCTGGTGAAGATCGCGTCCAGGAGACAGAACGTCACGGAGATCAACATCTCCGACTGCAGGAACGTTCAGGATCACGGCGTGTGCTCTCTGGCGTCGAACTGTCCCGGTCTGATCAAGTACACAGCGTACCGGTGTAAGCAGCTCAGTGATGTGTCCCTGTGTACCGCAGCCGCTCACTGCCCGCTCCTGCAGAAGGTGCACGTCGGGAACCAGGACAAACTCACCGACCACGCGCTCAGACTGGTGAGACACACACGCTTCTCAGCTCATTTAATGGATGCATGTGAAAGTTTCCATACACACATATTTGAATGCGAAATTTGGGATGTTGCATAAAAAAAACGCCGGATGAACATGCATAAAAAAAAGTGCATTCAATTGAGGAGGATTTTTTATTTGATAGGAAAACATGCATAAACTACGATGGAAACACATTTACTGAATAAATCCCTCACACAGCTGTTCAGCAGAGGCTGTGATTGGATAACTGGACTAACCAGCGGATTGTGTTTCCATCCACATATTTGAATGTGAAATTTTGGATGTTGCATAAAAAAATATGTGTATAATTAAGATAAAGAAGAGGAATTTAATTTGTTCGTTCGTTCGTTTATTTATTTGCAGTTCGTAACCTCACCACTAGATGCTGCTAAAAATGACACACTGCACCTTTAATTGAGGAGGATCAATTTCTATTTGATAGGAAAACATGCATAAACTACAATGGAAACACATTTACTGAATAAATCCCTCACACAGCTGTTCAGCAGAGGCTGTGATTGGATAACTGCACTAATGAATGCGAAATTTGGGATGTTGCATAAAAAAAAAAACATGTATTCAATTGAGGAGGATAATTTTTATTTGATAGCAATAACATATCGTTTTACTGAATAATCAAGGAAACCCAATTTCTTACTTTATCTTTGTAAAGAAACCTCATTGCTTAACTTTTTTCCCCTTCTTTTTTTCTTTTTTTCTTCCTTTTTTCTTTTTCTTTCTAGAATGATACATGTAACAATACAATAGATACAAATGTTTCACATAATAATGTTCTAAATGATTCCAAAGCATCATGAGATATGAGGAAACATTAAAGATAACATTCATATCAAATATATTAAAGAACAGTCGATGTGATGGAAACACATTTACTGAATAAATCCCTCCAACAGCTGTTCAGCAGAGGCTGTGATTGGATAACTGCACTAATGAATGCGAAATTTGCTGGATGAAAAGGCATTAAAAAAACATGCATTCAAATGAGGAGAAAAAGAATGATTGGTTTGATTAAATGTGCATTTATTTATTATGTTTCCATCTACCTATTTTTATGCACATTCTGGCATATCGCACAAAAAACCTCTGGATGGAAACGCCAAGATGCGCATAAATTAATTTGAATAAATTAAAAATAAAACTTGATAAAAAAAAAAAAAGATAAAATATTTTGTTTGTTTACTATGGAAGTCAATTAATGCCTAATTTTGTTGAATTGCACTAATTGAAAAATTATGCATTGCATTAACCATGCTTGCATTTTAATGCATTGTATTTTTAGTGCTTTGGGTTGAAATTCAACATGGTCGTATATTTTAAGCTGCAGATATTTCAATTCAAAACATTTCACACACATTTTCATTAAAATTCAGTAATTCATATTCACACCACCATGTTGAATTTCAGCCCATTACAATGCATTAAATGCAAGCATGGTTGATGCATCATGCAATGCATATTTTTTTCAATTAGTGCAATTCAACCAGCATTTTTGTTTGAAATACATCAGGCATTATTTTACATAGATAAACAAACTAAATATTTCACCTTTAATTTTCTTTCATATTTACCTGCATGTCATGTGACCATAAACATGTGAATGTCTTATTGAAATATGAACTTAAAATCACAGCGGGGAAAACATTTGATCTCAAAGGGGTTGGGCAGACGAAACCCTGGTGAATCCCTGCTGTATATAATCATACCGCTGGATTGAACATTTGAAGGCTGAACTGAACGTGTGTGTGTGTGTGTGTGTGTGTGTGTTTTGCGCAGTTGGGCGAACACTGTAAAGAACTGAAGGACGTTCACTTCGGCCAGTGCTACAGCATCAGTGACGACGGCCTGGTGGCGCTGGCGCAGGGATGCAACAAACTCCAGAGAATCTACATGCAAGAAAACAAACTGGTACGTGCCGTTGAAGTCACATGACGTGTTCAGAGCGCCGTACTCTTAATGCAATAGTGATCGATCAGGATCAAAAGTTGACTTTGTGTAGAATAGATTGTGCTTTAAAGTCTCCATGAAATGGAAGTTGCGCTGGTCTTTTCTCTATTGTGTCGTATATCGAGTGAAACGCTTCTGGAACGAGAACTAATGTGGGCGGGGCTTGATTTTGTCTGTGTGGAATTGATTGGATGGTTGTGGTTTGCTATTGGCTGATATCATGTGAGTGACAGGTTGCCCCGCCCACATCCTCAGAGAAGAGAAGAGATGCTGCAAGAGGAACTTATTCTGATTCAAGATGGTCAGGAACATCAATTTAACACAATAATTTATATTATACACATGCAATATTAATTTAAAGTCCCCCTGTAGTCATTTTATCCCTTAAAACTCATCTTTGATCACCAAAATGACATATTTAAACGGTTATCCTTGAAAAAAATGTTAATGTAACTCGACACCCTTGCCTCATTTAGTATAGGTGGTTCTATGAATATGCAAATGAGCCCCGCCTCCACTCACTCACTCAGCTCAGAGATCCACTGGTTACAAACACCACATACACACATAAACAACATTAAAAGCTGGATTTTCACCACGAGGGGGACTTTAAATTATGCATCTGATCTTCTAGACGTCATGCTTAACCTGATTACCTTGATTTAGTTAATTTGATAAATGTTTAATTGGACGTTTGCTTCTCATCTCTTCATAGCGTTGCATTGGTCACATGCTGAAATAGTGTGAGGTGCCAGACACAAGACGAGAGGTTCGACTCCAGTGTTTGTTTTTTTACCCATAAGCCAGTGCGTCTGACAAAAGCAGACGTACTGGAGTGTTTTCACACGCGTCTCTGTTGTTCTCTCCTGTCATCACTTCTGTTCATCTGTGGCTCTTCTTGTGTTCACGTTTCTGCAGTATTTGTGTGTTGATCGCGCTGTCTCAGTCATTGTCTGTGAATAAGGATTGTTATTATCCCGTCAATCTCAGATCGTTTAGTCTGCCTTGATTATATTCATCATATTCATCAAATCTGCAATCTTAATTAGTAAACCGCTCGATATGGTTTTGTTTTCCTGGGAAATTATCTAAACACACTTAAAGCAAGATCAATTTGCTCGGAGCAAAATTGAGAGAAAAATACTCGTTTTCAAAGACTAAATCTTAGTTATTAGCGCGTGTGTGTGTGTGTGTGTTTTAACCACACAGTGGCAAATTGATTTTTCTTGTTTTAATGCATAAACTGTAGTAAATTATTGTATAGAAATTACTTTGATTGATTGTTTGTAATGCAGAGCTGAAGGTCTGTGTTCGGCCACTAGATGTCAGTGTTGCTCCTCCAATGAGAGACTCACTGTGTGTTTTGTGAAGTGCTTTATTACAGACTTTTGGAGATTCATTTTACTTTTACTTTTCATGCAAAAGGCTGCATTAGTATCGGTTAGTTTGAGCTCATCAGTTCAGTCAGATGAAGGGTGTTTTTAATTGTTTTACTCTTTGTAAATGAACAAAATGACTCTAAATACCTAATAATCACAGTATTTCTAACACTGTCGTCAGATTTCTTATCATGCTTTTCCAGATGTGTGATTATTGGAAGGGAATTCGACATGTTGAATGTTATATTGAACTGCAAGAAAAGCCAAGTTACTACATTTATATGAAAGATGATGAAGACAAACGTTGTTTTTCCTCATAACGTGTCTAAATACGAAAGTGAATATAGTCATTGTGATTTCATGTTGCTCTTTGTGTCTCTGTCTTGTGGGAAGAGATGTGATTTTAGACATAAATGATATAACTGGGAGATAAAGAGAATAGTGAGGAAATCCAGGTTAATATACTTCATATTTAATGCAGGATTTGCTTTAAAACCGTTTTCACTTGCATAACATGTGTAATATTAATTTCCTCCCAGTAGTTTCATAGATGTTTGGTTTAATTTGTTTAAACATTTTAAATAGTTATTAATCAAACTTGTAAATAAAACAAAAAACATGTACAAGAAAATACTATTTCAGAATTTCATGTTTAATTCAGTGTCATTTCTTTGAAAAAAACAAAAATCAGTCCAAAAATGCTATTAAATTTCACAAGAAACAGCAATTAAACATGACATTTTAAATTGTATTTTCTTATAAAACATACTCCAGTTATCTTTTGTTTAATATAAACGTATAGAAATCATTTTAAAACAATTTAAAGGGACTACTAAAGCATAAAAATACCATAATATACATATTATAAGTTCACATGCTTGTTTCTCTGAAAAGCAATGCCAGTTATTCTGCTTTGAAACATGCGCTCCGTATCGGATTGTCTGCGTGATCCCACCAACTCCTGAATTACCCAATAGTATTCCTTCCTACACCCAGAAAACACAGATTGAATGGTTCAGAGATTCTACCTGACCTAAAAACCTTAAAGGTGACACATTATGGCCCTTTTCACAAGATGTGATATAAATCTCTGGTGTCCTCAGAATGTGTCTGTGAAATTTCAGCTCAAAATACCAGATCGTTTATTATAGCTTGTCAAATTTGCCCCTTTTTAGTGTGAGCAAAAACACACCGTTTCTGTGTGTGTCCCTTTAAATGCAAATGAGCTTTAGCCCCGCCTCCGTTCAGAAGAGGGCGGAGCCTTTACACAAGCTTCAGAAACTCCAGCAATAACAAAACAGGCCAAAACAAAGTTACTGGTTTTCACTTTTCTCGTTTTCCGTGTTGGTTTTCACTGGTCAGTTTTGAGATTTTGGGATATTTGTCTTCAATAGCATGTCTTCTTTCAGACTTGTGGTGAAAAAAAGTCTGAAATACACATTTAGGTCTTTATTTTCCTACACTTTGTCTGTTTGCTTCTGTAGATTTCTCCTAAATTCAACAGAAGTTGGCGTTGTAAATCCTCCCGCCGATCCGCGATCTCTGTCTGCTCCCTGTCATCACACACACCGCTGGATAGCTCTCTCTCTCCTGTACAATGCTGTCAGATCCAAATATGCTCATTTCCTGTCTATCAGCAACCAATCGTGAAAGTACAATGGGGCATTTAACTCCAAAAGCGAAATCTCATTGGCTGATGTCAATTTCTGACGACGTGATTGGTTCAGATGCATCACATGACGTGCTCTGAGTGTGTTTTTGACTGTTTTTCACTGGGGTTCTGTTCAGTTGAAGGCCATAAATGCTTTATATGCCTTAAATATGTCAACAAAATGAAACAAGAATTTTTAATCTGGCTTTATCCAATGTTCAGATTTCTCTTCTGGAAATATATGTAAATTAGCGCATTTCTAATGAGATGATACCTCATTTGCATATTTAAACATAAATATTCAAAAAACTTGTAATACAAAAGATATTTGTCTTAATGTCAGTAATCAACTCGGGGAAGTTTCATGCTGATATCTATTAGTTAATTTTTTTCCACCTGGGGTGTCTCCCCTTAAACACGGGGAAAGTCGGATTTTCATGATATGTCCATCTTTAAGTCTTAGTTTTCCTCATGATACGGTTCAGCGTATTGTTTCACAGGCAGTGAGGAAACATAACCATGTTCTTTCCAGGTGGAGCGAGGCACCGGCCCGTCTACCCGTGACATCTGAATCCTCTCTCTCCTGACGGCTCAAATGTTTTCGGTGACAGATCACACAATTGTGCGACTCGTTTACAATGAGGGCCGTTCCCGTCCTCCTCCCCTCGGCCCCGCTAATGGAGTAAAACGATCCCGCGTCTGTCTCTCCCAATCAATGATGAATAGGCTGATCCGCAGATGGGTCTGTTCTGCTCCTCCTCGCACACATAATTGAATAATTAAAAAGAGTTTCAGTGCGGTCTCTGTCCTTTCCCCTCGGCCTCTTCCTTTAAATATCGCTCTCTTCTGGAAATGTTTAAGATTGTCTTTATTTACTCGTCCTTACGTTTCAAACCCGTATCATATTCAGGCTTCTTATGTTTTGTGTTGTTTCCCTCTGTGTGAAAATCCAGCTTTTAATGTTGTTTATGCGTCTATGTGGTGTTTTTAATCTGCTTTAAGACGAACAATGTGTAAATTCATAAGTCGACACCATTGCTGAGTAAAACTGCAGTGAACCAAAGACAGTCTCAAACACACGCTTTGAAATCGCTGGTGTTTCTGATCTCACAAACTACCTTGTAACCAATCAGATCAACGTGTGATCGTCAACCAGTGGATCTCTGAGCTGAGCTGAGTGAGTGGAGGCGGGGCTCATTTGCATATTCATAGAACCACGCATACTAAATGAGGCAAGGGTGTCGAGTTACAGTCAAGATATTTTAAGGCATTAAAAACGGAAAAACTTTTTAATATGTCATTTTGGTGATCAAAGATGAGGGCTAGAGCGGGACTTTAACATTGTCTTTATTTACTCATCCTTATGTCGTGTCAAACCCGTATCACATTCAGGCCAGGATCCGTATGTTTTGTGTTGAATGATGACATAATTAAGTTTTCATTTATAGGGGAACTGTTTCTTTAAGAACTATTACGCTCAGATTTCAGGAGCACATCAACGTTTGCTGTTTCCTACTGTATCTCGATCCCCTTTTAATCTCTATTTGCGTTGGGTTTCTTACAATTAGTGTCTATGCAGATGGCCTGCGCTTTTAATGACCCGACTGTGGTTAATGATTCCCTACAGGGGGACTTTAAAAACACTCAAATACATATCATCTGATATATTTTCTGAGTGTTCAATACGGAAAAAAAAATATTTTATCCATCAGTATTTGGTTGAATCATTAAAAGCTTGACATTAATGTTAGTTTGGTGATACTTTATTTTAAGGTGTCATTGTTACAGTGTAATTGTATATATTTAAGTACTGAGTAATATTAATGAACTACATGTACATACTATAGGGTTAGGGTAGGATTAGGGTTTGGTTGAGGATGTAATTACAGTACAGGCCAAAAATTTGGACACATTACTATTTTTAATGTTTTTGAAAGAAGTTCAAAAGTTGGAATATTAGAATGATTTCTGAAGGATCATGTGATAGACTGGAGTAATGATCCTGAAAATTCAGCTTTGCATCACAGAAATAAATGATCATTTAAAGTATAATAAATTGAAAAGCAATTATTTTAAATTGTAATAATATATCACAATATTAAAAAAAAAAATTCTGTATTTTTGATCAAATAAATGCAGGCTTGATGAGCAGAAGAAACTTCTTTCAAAAACATTAAAAATAGTAATGTGTCCAAACTTTTGGCCTGTACTGTATGCATAATTTACTGTTATTACTATGATAAGTACATGTAACATGTAACAAGGACACTGTAAAACAAAGTGTTACCACTAGTTTCCTAAATGTTCTGTCTGTTGCTTGTTAACATGAACTAATATCCTGCATTATTAGGCCTAGACGACGTCAGGTGCAAAAGACAATCCTCTTCATAGTTCTGTATCTCGATCCCCTTTTAATCTCTATTTGCGTTGGGTTTCTTACAATTAGTTTCCATGCAGATGGCCTGCGCTCTTAATGACCCGACTGCGATTAGCTGTGCGTATCGGGCCTCAGGGGTCGGGCGGGGAAATCCAATTTTCACCTACATTCAGATTTACTGAGTATCCCGTGCTCTTGCCCCCACATTTTATGGCCAAGCAGTTCGAGAACTAAAAGCAATTAAGCAGCGCGTTTAGCCAATTACCCGGCTTGTGATGGTCTCCAAATCAAATCTGTAGTTTTAAGGCCAGGTTCGCTCCTAAATTGGCCCACTTGTCTCCTTGTCAGATGTGAACTACTGAACTGTGGGAGTGGAGCCTCGAGAGCTTCGGATTGTAATGTTTCTAGGCTGAATGCGAGCCTGTGGGAGTTGTTTTATTCAGCGTATAACTTTAGATCAGTGTTTCTCAGAGTTTTCAGGCCAAGAATTATCTTTGATCACATCACAACATACAAGTACCACAAAGTTTGCTGTAAGCTTCAGTATTTGTTTTGTCAATCTGACATGATCTTAATGTCATCCAGCATGTAGACGTTTTTTGCTGCTTTCTTATTTTGTGCATGGACTAAAACCATAGTATAACGCTGTATTATTGTGAATAGATCAGAAATTACATAAAAAAAATAAAATATTTTTTATATTTATATTTTTATATATATTTTTTTATAAAATATATATCCTGCTTTTTTTCCAAAGTCTCTTCTGCTCACCAACACTGCATTTATTTGATTAAAAAATTTGAAATATTATTATAATGCAAATCAGATGGGGGGTGAATCCAATAAATGTACATTTTGGACGTGAATGGCAAGCAATAACATGTATTAATATGGATTGAAAACAAGATGTGTACATTTATAAATGTCTTTAATGCAACTTTGATAAATTTAATGTGTCCTTTCTAAATAAAAAGTATTAATGTCTCTAAAAAAATTCGGACCCCAAACTTTTGAATTGTAGTGTTTTTTGTTTTGTTTGTTTGTTTTTTTACTCACAAGGACATTTTTAAAGCAGGGTTATTATTGTACTAAACTAAAACTGTAACAAATACTTTCATTATTTGAAATAAATAAACATTAACTGAAATAAAGTACAATATTAAAAAATGTCAAAATAGTTTTCTTAATGTTTTAGCTACCAGATTATTTTATTTTATTTTATTTTATTTTATTTTATTTTATTTTATTTTATTTTATTTTATTTTATTTTATTTTATTTTATTTTATTTTTTTTTATTTTATTTTTTAGCTTTTTTTTTGTTTTATTTTATTTCCTGACAGCTATAAGTAAGAGTCTTGTCAGATCACAGCAGAAATATATTGAATTTAATCTTAATTTTGCATGAAAGTCTTGCTCACTTTCCTTGAAGTGCAGGATTTTAATTTTCCATCCGCTCTTTAGAGACGTGCACATACGCCCAGATCACGCTCACGTCCATCTGATTAGCTTGAGTTTTAATTAGCCTAAATGTCTACTGTACATGGAATTGTTGATGACCTAAAATAGATTAGAGAGCCCTCAATTTGCCTGTAATTACGTTTAGAGGGATGCTGAGCGGGTCGACAGCATCACTGGCGGATGATTCAATATCAAATATCAACTTTTTAGGCTTATTTGGCTTTTTCAAGTGCTTGGCATCTAAGAAATGGCGTGTTAAAAGTGCAGTGAAAAGTTTTGCATCAAATTGAGGCTCCAGAACGAGAGATAATGAAGGCTGTCAATTACAGACGCTCGTCTCCTGAAAGATTCCCTCTTTTCATTGGATGTGGCGAGAGACCGAGGGCCGTATTTCTGTCTGGAAACGTGTCATGAGAACATGCTGCAATTATATTTCAATAGAATATATCTCTCTGTGAAGAAAGAGCGTGATCTGCTTCCCGCTTAGAGCCTGGTTTTCTCATAAGACATCCAAACAGAGGAACAAAAGCCAGCGTTTGAGACGCTGAAAGTCATTTTATGCCACACATACAGGAAAACTCTGATCAAACCAGAGCAAAAAAGTTTGGGGTCAGTAAGATTTTGCATTTTTTGTCTCTTCTGCTCACCAAGGCTGCGTTTATTTGATCAAAAATACAGGAAAAATTTTAAAATATTGTGTATATGTGAATATATAGTAAAGTGTAATTTATTCCTGTGATCAAAGCTGAATTTTCATCATCATTACTCCAGTCTTCAGTGTCACATGATCCTTCACAAATCACTCTCATTGAACCATAATGGTCAAATTAAGCAAGCGATTAGGGCTGTCAAATTATTAAAACGTATAACCTAATTAATTACATGATGTGCCGATTAATTAATCAATCCCTCTAAAGATCATTTAAAGTCATTATTGTGTTCGATGAGAAAAGCACTGAATAGACATTACAAAAAGTAGCTTTAGAAATAAATATTTTGATGCAGCTCAGATGTGCATGAATATGAATGAAAAATGAAATGATACTCTAAATATTAAAGGAAAACAACCAGTAGGTGGCGGCAAATCACTGTCTCATTGAGTGAGTCATTGAATCATTCATTCAACCGATTCATTCAGGAACGAAGCATGTGGCGTCTTAATGAATGAGTCACTGAATCAATGACTCACTCGAGTCGTTAAAAACTGCTGATTCATTCACTAACGAATCACCGCTGTGAGAGAGTTCTGCTCTGGCTTTGTTGGAACTACTTTCATTGGTGAAATTGGGCAAAAACTGACAATATTTTGTCTAAAATATTAACTTCTTGTTTAATGAACCGTTGTATAAAATCAGTATCACGTTTGCAATCGTGCTGATATTCGGGAAAAAATAGCACTTGTGTGATATTGCTAAACTATATCATATGATATAAATATAAGACATAACCCATACGGGGCATTTTTTTTGCCCTCATAACTTACATTTTAATTGCGTATTTATTAGGAATGCACGATATATCGCCCACCATATCGGTATCGGCCGATATATGTCCATTCTTTTGATGTTATCGGTATCATCCTGATAAGAAAATGTGGCTGATATATTAAAGCCGATAAATAATGTATTATTTCCTTCAGCTGAGACTCTTCAGATGTTCACTGTTCAACATGATGCTTTTGACTTGCATGAAATATGATTGGAATCACTTCAAAAAAGGAAAATACAGTTCAGTGCAACATGTGTCATATCGGCTACATAACATTATGATAACATCATTGTAATTGTGTGCTTGCGACATGGATTTTATTGTGAGATTTTTGTTTTTGTAATCAGGCTCTCAAAAATGTAATAAAAATTTGGATTTAGATTTATCGGCCAATATATCGGTTATCGGCTTTCAAATATAAAGTATTATCGGTTATCGGTATCAGCCAAAATTTTTATTTAGATTTATTGGCCAATATATCGGTTATCACCTTTCAAATATAAAGTATTATTGGTTATCGGTATCAGCCAAAATTTTTATTTAGATTTATCGGCCAATATATCGGTTAGTGGCTTTCAAATATAAAGAATTATCGGTTATCTGTATCGGCCAAAATGTTCATATCAATGCATCCCTAGTTTTAATAATCAGTCATCTTCTTGCATCATGTTCGTAACTAAATATACAATGTAAAATGACGTACACCGTTAAAGGCATTCATAATTAAAAAAAAAAAATGTTCCGTAAGTAATCACACCCTATAAACTCATTAAATCGACGGCCCTATTAAAAACATCAAACGTTTGACCGGCAGTGAATCTCTTCCTCTTCTTCAAACTCTTCCTCACCTTTAGATTGTGTTTGCTGTGTTCATCACAGGCCGCTTTGAACATCGCCGATCGATCCAGAGGGAAGCGCTTCCAACTCTCTCATGTCATCCAGACCCTTCTTTGGAGTTTTTTGATCACTTTTTAGTAGGAAGCAATCACGTTCATCGATGACGAGGGCGTCACCTGTCGTGACTCGACGACGCGTGACTGATTGATATCGACAGGTTTGGCCGAGAGCAGAAAGAGGCGACAGAAAGAAACTCCACGGTTTTTAAATGTCACGTCTCCTCGTGTGATACGAGAGCCAGCGAGGCGTTCGGTAAGCTCTTGTGTGGGATTACACCTTGAAAATCCCCGCTGGACAAAAAGAGGTCTATGGAAAGGTCCCGGTGTAGTGTGTGTGTGTGTGTGTGTGTGTGAGGACCAGGCTCCTGGCCTTTAGGAGCCGCTCTCACTCTCTCGAACCAGCTCTGATGAGCTCTCGACTAGAGGAAGATGAGATTGTTTTCATCCTGTCGATATCCGTGAGATCTTAATTGAAATATATGAGTGTGTGTGTGTGTGTGTGTGTGTGTGTGTGTGTGTGTGTGTGTGTGGTGTTTTCTTCACTCGCCGCGTTTGAGCCTCTGAAAGAAGTGTGTGATCGGGATTTACATGCATAGTTTTTTCATTTGCATCAATTTCCTTTGCAACTGCTTTCTCGGAAAAGGAATTTACTATGTATATAATTCCAAGGCAACATTTTTAATTTTCGTTTAGTTTGTTGAAGTATTCAAATAACTAAAACATAAAAACAATATATGCATATATTTTAAAAAAACTAATAAAAATGACAAAAACACAACAAATTTACAAAAACTTTACCTAAAATTAAAAAATTAACCGATAACACTTTACAGTAAGGTCTCATTAGTTAATGCATTAACTGACATTAATAAACATAAACTGAAATAAAGTTTTAAAAAAAGAGAAAAAAAAGAAATAATAATAATCATAAAAAAATTATAAATATATATATATATATATATATATATGTATATATATATATATAAATATAAGATTCAACATTTCTAAATTCATTTAGTTTCAGTTGAAGTACTAATATAACTCAAAATAAAACACAAAAACAATATAGACAATATAAAAATGACAAAAACACAACAAATTTACAAAAACTTTACATAAAATCAAAATCATAACGGTAACGCTTTACAATAAAGTCTTATACGTTAACATAAACTAACAATACTTCAGCATTTTTTAATCTTGGTTAATTTTAATTTTAAACATTTACTTATACATTATTATTCAAATCTAAAGTAGTTAACAGTAATGAATGCAGTGTGAATAACTGTGGACTCAATCAATACTTCGATTAAAATGTTCACTTTTGAAGTAGGTTTGAACGAGTTACTCTTTTTCTACTATGGTAAATGACTGCGTTACTCTACTCTCTTAAAGCTTCAAGCTTCTTTATTAACATCGATGCTTCAATGAAGAGCCTTTAACATCTTTCCATCACACAAAAGCCTCTTTAAAATATTCTTCCCACTAAGAAACAAATGGATATTTTCAGAACGGATCACTGAAACACGGTTCTTCTAATGCATCGTTGAATTTTTTATTTTATTTTATTTAATCAGGGACAATGCACAAAAAACATTAGTCTAAAAAAGAAGAGATGTCATGTGCCAGGTTATAGCAAAAAATGCTAATTTCCAGGGACTGCGGGGCGTTACATAAAGCCCTCGTTATTTTTAAAGAGCGCACACAAATCTATGTATATAATAGGTAAAAAAGCTTTACATTGTTCTGTCAGAGGTGGTTGTGTTCAGAGGTGGTTGTGTTCAGAGGTTGTTGTGTCCAGAGGTGGTTGTGTCCAGATGTGCTGTGTTCAGAGGTTGTTGTGTCCAGAGGTGGTTGTGTCCAGATGTGCTGTGTTCAGAGGTTGTTGTGTCCAGAGGTGGTTGTGTCCAGAGGTGGTTGTGTCCAGAGGTGGTTGTGTCCAGAGGTGGTTGTGTCCAGATGTGCTGTGTCCAGATGTGCTGTGTTCAGAGGTTGTTGTGTCCAGAGGTGGTTGTGTCCAGATGTGCTGTGTTCAGAGGTGGTTGTGTCCAGAGGTGGTTGTGTCCAGAGGTGGTTGTGTCCAGAGGTGGTTGTGTCCAGAGGTGGTTGTGTCCAGATGTGCTGTGTCCAGATGTGCTGTGTTCAGAGGTTGTTGTGTCCAGAGGTGGTTGTGTCCAGATGTGCTGTGTTCAGAGGTGGTTGTGTCCAGAGGTGGTTGTGTCCAGAGGTGGTTGTGTCCAGAGGTGGTTGTGTCCAGATGTGCTGTGTCCAGATGTGCTGTGTTCAGAGGTTGTTGTGTCCAGATGTGCTGTGTCCAGAGGTGGTTGTGTCCAGATGTGCTGTGTCCAGAGGTGGTTGTGTTCAGAGGTTGTTGTGTCCAGAGGTGGTTGTGTCCAGATGTGCTGTGTTCAGAGGTGGTTGTGTTCAGAGGTTGTTGTGTCCAGAGGTGGTTGTGTCCAGAGGTGGTTGTGTCCAGAGGTGGTTGTGTCCAGAGGTGGTTGTGTCCAGATGTGCTGTGTCCAGATGTGCTGTGTTCAGAGGTTGTTGTGTCCAGATGTGCTGTGTCCAGAGGTGGTTGTGTCCAGATGTGCTGTGTCCAGAGGTGGTTGTGTTCAGAGGTTGTTGTGTCCAGAGGTGGTTGTGTCCAGATGTGCTGTGTTCAGAGGTGGTTGTGTTCAGAGGTTGTTGTGTCCAGATGTGCTGTGTCCAGAGGTGGTTGTGTCCAGATGTGCTGTGTCCAGAGGTGGTTGTGTCCAGATGTGCTGTGTCCAGAGGTGGTTGTGTTCAGAGGTTGTTGTGTCCAGAGGTGGTTGTGTCCAGATGTGCTGTGTTCAGAGGTGGTTGTGTTCAGAGGTTGTTGTGTCCAGAGGTGGTTGTGTCCAGAGGTGGTTGTGTCCAGAGGTGGTTGTGTCCAGAGGTGGTTGTGTCCAGATGTGCTGTGTCCAGATGTGCTGTGTTCAGAGGTTGTTGTGTCCAGATGTGCTGTGTCCAGAGGTGGTTGTGTCCAGATGTGCTGTGTCCAGAGGTGGTTGTGTTCAGAGGTTGTTGTGTCCAGAGGTGGTTGTGTCCAGATGTGCTGTGTCCAGATGTGCTGTGTTCAGAGGTTGTTGTGTCCAGATGTGCTGTGTCCAGAGGTGGTTGTGTCCAGATGTGCTGTGTCCAGAGGTGGTTGTGTTCAGAGGTTGTTGTGTCCAGAGGTGGTTGTGTCCAGATGTGCTGTGTTCAGAGGTGGTTGTGTTCAGAGGTTGTTGTGTCCAGAGGTGGTTGTGTCCAGAGGTGGTTGTGTCCAGAGGTGGTTGTGTCCAGAGGTGGTTGTGTCCAGATGTGCTGTGTTCAGAGGTGGTTGTGTTCAGAGGTTGTTGTGTCCAGAGGTTGTTGTGTCCAGATGTGCTGTGTTCAGAGGTTGTTGTGTCCAGAGGTGGTTGTGTCCAGATGTGCTGTGTTCAGAGGTGGTTGTGTTCAGAGGTTGTTGTGTCCAGAGGTGGTTGTGTCCAGATGTGGCCTGCAGGAGGCGCTCTAAGATTGTGTTTCGACTTGAATGTGTGTGTGAAGAGTTTCAAATAAAATTTGTGCTTTTACTGATTAAAAATTACATTTATATGTAATATATCTACAGTTTGATCTGATAATTGATACTCTATTTTTCTGTATTCCTTAGTAATTGGTAACACTTTAGAATAGTTAACATGAATGTATTAACTAACATAAACTAACAATGAGCAATACATTTGTATATTTATTAATCTTTGTTAATGTTAGTTAATAAAAATCCAGCTGTTCATTGTTAGTTCATGTTAGTTCACAGTGTATTAACTAATGTTAACAAGATTTTAGTAAAGCATTAGTAAATGTTGAAATTAACATGAACAAATATTAATAAATGTTATATAAGTGCAGTTCATTATTAGCTCATGATAACTAATGTGGTTAATGTTAACTAATGAACCTTATTGTAAAGCGTTACCCAGTAATCCTACACATTAGTGTGCGCTTCTGAGTGCGTCCACTCCTTGTTTTTGCATCTGTAATCGTGTAGATGCTCTTATTTACGGCTGTGTGTGTGTGTGTGTGTGTGTGTGTGTGTGTGTGTGTGTGTGTGTGTGTGTGTGTGTGTGTGTGTGTGTGTGTGTGTTCACTTTCAGGAATTGGTCATATAGTTGTAAGGTCTGTCGTAAAGAATAAATGAGTTCTGGTTCTGTGATTGAATGAGGTGAAGCTTTCCTCAGGAATGAACGCGGCCCGTCTCCTCATGCTGGGTGTGTTCCGGCTCAGCTCCACTGTTAAAGTGCTTTTCTCCGGCTTTTGGGATGGACTGGGACTGGGAGTGCTTTGAGATGAAAAGATCGGCTGCGTCCGAAATCACACACTTCTCTACTATATAGCCGGTGAAAAACAGTATGTGACAGAAGAGCATGTGACCCTGGACCACAAAACCAGTCACATGGGTCACTTTTTTGAAATTGAGATTTATACATCATCTGAAAGCTGAATAAATAATATTTCCATTGATGTGTGGTTTGTTATGATAGGACAATATTTGGCCGAGATACAACTATTGAAAATCTGGAATCTGAGGCAAAAAAAATGGAAACATTGAGAAAATCTCCTTTAAAGTTGTTCATTTATGTTGGGGATTGTGCAGCATTCACTCACACACATACATGTTTTATATATTTACGGTAGGAAATTTACTAAATATCTTCATGGAACATGATCTTTACTTAATATCCTAATGATTTTTGGCATAAAAGAAAAATCTATAATTTTGACCCATACAGTGTATAGTTGGCTATAGCCACAGATATCCCCGTGCGACTCGAACAAGCAAGTATTCATAACTTCACTGAGCTCATTGTTTCTGCATTAAATTATTGCATTGTTTAAATTTATAAATTTTTCGCTAATTGTGATTTTGTATATGTGCATTTCTGAAATGCATAATATTTATGATAACAGATCACTTGAAATTATAATATGCACTCATGCACTCTTTCTGTAAAGCTGCTTTGAAACGATGTGTATTGTGAAAAGCGCTATACAGTAAATGTGCATTGAATTGAATTAAACTCACAGTACTCATAAGAGTTGGAAAACAGATGTGCACTTAAACTATCCCATGAGGCCATAGGAGAGGGTTTGTGAATGGCGACGGTAGGTCACATGATAATGACAACATACGCCCAGATTACATACTATATAAAACATGCTTTTTTAAGCACTTGCAAAGTAAGACCTACTACAACCTTTTACTCACTCGAGCCGTCTATTATCCTGAGGTTTGTGTGTAGTTTAAGTGTAGAGGGAGAGAAATGATCATGAAAACATAAATTATGACTCACTTTTAGTGGGAAACAAAATAATAAATAATAAAAAATTACCTCTTTAAACTGTCCTGTCATCAGTGCCCTAATCACCCGGCTTCATTACGGCTGATGATGAACGTCTCTGTTCAGTCAGATCACCAAAAATATATTTGCAGAAAATAATGGCATGTTTTTTAATATTTTTGTTCAGCAAGGACACATTAAATTGATTGAAAGTGACACTTAAAGACATTTATAATGTCACAAAAGATTATATTTCAAATAAATGCTGCTCTTTTGAACTTTCTATTCATTAAAGAATCGCGAAAAATAAAATTTATCTCAGTTTCCACAAAAATATGAACATCGATAATAATCATAAATGTGTCTTGATCATCAAATCATCATATTCGAATGATTTCTGAAGGATCATGTGACACTGAAGACTGGAGTAATGATGCTGAAAATTCAGCTTTTTAAAAATAAAAAACAGCTGATTTACATTAGAACAATATTTCAAATTTTTACTGTATTTTTGATCAAATAAATGAACCTTCGTGAACAAAAGAGACTTCATTAAAACATTTAAAAATCTTACAGAGCCCCAAATATTCTATACAACAGCAGGGTCCACAAGTATATATAATATAAATCAATATTTTGTAATATATAAATAAGTACTTAAGTAATATAAAGCTTAAAATGTAAGTAAATTAATGTAATTGATCATATGGCACTTAATATTTATAAAAAAATTCATTCAAATTTGTATACTGATAAACTGAAGTCGCACAGTTCAAAAATCCTCTCGTTTTTACAGAGAAAAAAAATACATTTAACAGCATTTTACTATAAAATTTAGGGATGCACCGATATGAAAATTTTGCCCGATATTTGAAAGCCGAAAACCGATATATTGGCTGATAAATCCAAATCCAAATGATAGTTTAATGTAATTCTGAGAAATTAATTTTTATATAATTTCTGAGAAATTTTATATAATTTCCGAGAAATTTTATATAATTTCCGAGAAATTTTATATAATTTCTGTCCATCAAAAATGAACATATATCGGCCGATACCGATACAGTGGCCGATATATCTTGCATCCCAAATTAAAATTGAGTTTTGTTCCTGTATAGTAAGTAAGCGCACTGTTAACCCTTTAACAGGTTTTAATTTGACAGTGTTTTACAGGTACGTTATAATAACTGCAGAATCGAGGTATTGTGACTCTTGATCTCAGACTGTATAGATCAGCATTATATCTGTCCTGCTCTATAGATATAGTGTTTGACTAGTTTTGACCACTGAACTCTCCTCGTCTCCTCGTCCTCCTCCCCCCCCGCGCTGAAGCTCATTACCGGCGCTCGATAGGAGGAATAATGAATTGGTTTAATAAGCGTGGCGGGTCGATGTGGTTAATGAAGGGATGACAGACACCAGAGCTGACGAAGCTGTGTTAACGAGACAGTGATGTCAGCGCGATCTCAGTCTCTCGCAGCATCTCGACCCGCTCGGGTGTGTGTGTGTGTGTGTGTGTGTGTGTGTGTCACGGTACAAAACAGATGCTTTGTAGCGCGAGAGTGCCGTCATTCTTTAAAAAAACTACATTTCCATAAACTTAAGTAAAAATTACAATGGTCTTCAGTATGCAAGGTGCACTGCCACACAGAATTATGTATTGATGTATTTTTGTGTTTACCCAAGCCGCCTTCACTCAATACTGGGTTGTTTTAACCCAATTTTGGGTCAAATATGGAAAAACCCAAACGTTGGGTTAAAAATGTAATTTTAAAATTGAACGCAATGACGGGGTTTGTCCATATTTGACCCAAAATTGGATTAAAACAACCCAGCTTTTTTTTAGAGTGCAGTTTTCTATAGGGTCTAATGCCATTAAAACATCAAGGAAACAAACTGCAAGTTGTGAATAACGCATATAAAGGGAAACCCGTTAAATTGGCAGTAAGTCAAATTAAAACCACATTTTCGTTGACAGCTAAAGTCATGCTTTTTTAATAGTAATGCTCTGGAACCATCTAGCTGTCACATGATCCTTTTATATATCACATATGTGTCACAAGAAATCACTCTAATATGATGATTTGCTGCTCAAGAAACATTTTCTAAATGCTCACTTTTGCAAAAAAAAAAAAAAAAAAAAATGTTTTTCAACCCAAATTTGGGTAAAATATGGACAAACCCAACCATTGGGTTAAAAAAAAAATGTCTATAAAATGTTAACCCAGTGGTTGGGTTATTCCATTTTTACCCAAATCTGGGTTGAAACAAACCAGTATTTTTTTTTTAGTGAAGAAGGCTTGGGTTAACATACAAAAATACATCAATAATTATGTAAATGAGCCAGTATATGAGTCACACGACGGCTTGTAACACTGAACAGGAATGTTTATTTCTTATATACATTAAACCACGCGTTAGAATGTATTGATTATTGATGTGCACCAACACAAACCGAAAGTTACGTTTCATCATGAGGCATTTCCACCGAGACCTGGACTGGAGTTACTGGTTTACGACTTCCTTATGAATTTATTGCTTTGTCAAGACTAAATAAGAAATTAAAATATTACAAAAAACACATGCTTTCTTCGTTCGTCTCACTTTATTTCTGTTCCAGAAGGATAGTTTCATCCGAAACAGTGATTAAATAAATTATTATTAAATATAAATAAATTATATATTAAATTAATATATATTATTAAAAATATTTCCACATGACTTCTCAAATGTTTAGTAGACGCCGCACATATATTTGCATGCTGTAAAGAAATAATCAGATTATGTTAAATTACCGTCATGTTTATTTTATATAGTGATTATATAGTGATTATATAGTGTACTTGTGTAGTTTGCGTATGATTTCTGTCTGTCAGTGCAGCGTCTTCTCGTGCTTCAGATGGAAAGGTGACTCGACAAACCCGTCATAAAGAGAGTCACTCAGAGAGAAAGGCCTCATATTTCCTCCAGCGATGTTCAGAAGCGTACAGGCCGATATGAGATATTGCACTGAGATGTCTAATCGATTAATGGTGCACTTAGGCAGGGTAATTAACAGGCGCTCGGAGAGAAACAGGACAGAGAGTGCCGTTCTTTATGAACATGACCTCAGACGCTTCCTGAACCCAATGACTATGAGGACAGTCATGCACCCATTATCAAATTATTATCGTACACACACAAAATAAATAAATAAAATAATGTGCATTTTCTTCTTAACGTGCAATAATGACAAATTATGCTTATTGAATCATTCACTCAACTCTTTTCAAAGCATTATGGGAAAATGCTTCTTAAAGCTGAACCACATTATATCAATATCAAATTAAATAATGCATCGATTAATATTATTTGTAAACGTATACATGACTTTTATTACTCGACATGCATTTGAATTGCATATAAATTTTAACATAAATTAATAAACTTAGCATGATGCATATTTGTCAGTCATGCATAAATTAAACGGGTATGATTTTTGCAATTGTACAGTAACCAGGTGTATATATTTTTAATTTAAAAAGTCCAAATTTGTTTCAATCTCATACTTTTTAACTACTTTTTAAATTCGGTCAATTTAACCATGTTTATGCTTTTAAACTAAATGTTTTTTTTGGGGGGGGGGGCTTTCACAATGAACATATTTATGCGGTGTGAATAAATGCATTTTTAAAAATATGATTATGTAAAGAAAATCAAATGGATGCAAATAGTTAAATTTAGACCATGGCATTTTTTTTATTTTTTATTTTTATGTCTGACAAACATGCATCACATTAACTGTTTTCTGCTGCCAAAGCAAATCCACTTTGATGAGATTGATACGGTAAAACCCACGCCATCATTACTGTTCGTATCACTGTGTGTCAAGAGCTGAGATTCAGATATGATAATGAGCATTTGCTTTCTGACCAATCAGAGCAGAGCAGCTCTCAGAGAGGCGGAGCTTAGAGAGACTGAATCTTCGATGGAAGCGTTTCAGACACTGAGAGAAAAGAGCTGATGCTGAAGTGGAGATTATGAGGAAACTAGAGTGGTTTTGACCTGTGATGCATGTAAATCTAGTGTAGGAGACTCTATAGCATAATATGTGCACTTTAATCGCCTACATCTCATTATAATTGCATATAAACATAGTCAATGACCGTTTCAAGCGTGTCTTTGCTCAGATTTTCCTGCTCCAAATGTTTAGTTGCTTTCCTAGTCTGACATCTATACCTTTTCTCCTTGTGTCTTGAGTTTGAAGTCTCTCTTTCCGGTCGTTCTCTGCGAGTGTTTGTCCTCTGATAACACACAGAAACCCATTACAGGCTGTTGTGTGCCGCTCAGGGGTCTGAAGTGACCAGTCACATCTCTCAGGCACAAAACTTAATCAGAAGCGCTCTGTCCCCAGTGCTGTGCATTTCCCATCATCCCCGTCCACTTTCAGACTCACTCGCCGGTCTCGTCCTCCTGAGAGATCGGACAAACTAATCGTCCTTCTCGTCCTTCTGACACCCGTCCTTCTGTTCATCCGGTACTTCAACTACTCCCTTCTCAGATCTGAGCAACTCGTCACCGATACTGAAGCACGCACTTGATCTCAGTAGAATTTGGTGTGTTACTAACGTACAACATGACACTCAAACTCTTAGAAGGCAGTATAATGTAATATATTATTTGTCTTACGGTAAACATATTTTATTAGATTGTCCTGGACTTAATACAAGTAGAGTTCTCTTTTATGAAGTTACCTCACTTAAGGACTTATTTAGTAAGGTTTTGAATTTTTTATCATATGTTAATTAAAAAAAAATCTTGTATAATATGACTTGCTGTTTTTGTTTGTTTGGTTTTTATTGTATTTATATGATATTTGTATTTTTATAATTTTATTTTTGCAATGAAAATAGCTTTGAATGCTGACATGCCACTAAATAAAACAATCTGAATCTGAATCTTAGAACTACGGTTCACATGTTAACCGGTAACTCTCCCTGAAATCCGGTGCCGGTTCCCAATGGTACCTTTTTCCTGTAATTTAGGCATGTTTACCTCAATAACTGTAAAGAAACTAAGTTATTTGTAAAGCAAGCTGTTAATTTAATAGAATTTGGCATGTTACTAATATACAACCTGACACTCAAACTAGGGGTGGGCGATATGGCAGAAATATCATATCACGATTTTTCATGATTTTATCACAATTGTCTTTCATGTTGGTTTTACTATTTTGCATTACAGCCAAACTAATTTCCCTATTTTAAAAACAAAGCCTTACAAGGTAACAAAATATAAAATAAAAAAAGAATGGCAGACGTTTAAGGTCAAAGTGGGGAAAATAAGAATACACAACATAATATACAAATGAAATAAACAGTGCTTTATTTTTTTAGCTGTATTTAACAGTAGCGTACAAGAAAGAAATTAAATGGACAAATATACAAATAAAACCCTACATAGACTTCACTGTATAAATTATACACTGATTCTTATTAAAGCTACTATTAAAGTTCTCAGTCAAAAGCAGCGTTTGTGTTCAGCACAAGAAAGAAACTCATACAGGTTTGGAACAACATTAGAGTGAGTAAATAAGGACAGAATTTTCATTTTTAGGTGAACTGTCCCTTTAAGGACAAGCGGCAGCATGTTTACTATTAGGCTACTGTCCCTTTAAGACTGGCACACATCTAAAATACACGCATGAGACACGCAAAGCTGCCGTTAGTGACTTTCAGACTTTGTCATTTTACAAAAAGGCCTCATTAGTAAATGCGTTAGTTAACATGAACTAACAATTTACACTTTCTTGTATTTGGCATACGTGACTTGCATTCAACTTTTGATCGGTTCATGCATTCTCTGGAAATCGAACCCATGAGCTTTCTTGCCATGATCTACTGTTTAAGCTACAGAAAAGCCAGAATTACAGCATTTATTCGTCTTTGTATTTGCATAATGCCAGTCTCTGGTCTTGATTGGCTGAGCAGCGTCTCTTAGCTCCGCCCTCAAACACTGTAGTGTATCTGAGACTGGAAGAGTTTGGTTTGTGTTGTTCATGTCGAGAAGACTCTAAGATTGATACGGTAAAACCCACACCATCGTTACTGTTCGTATCACTTTGATCAAGGGCTGAGATTCAGATATGATAATGAGCGTTTGGTTTCGGACCAATCACAGCAGAGCAGCTCTCAGAGAGGCGGAGCTTAGAGAGACTGAAAGGGATAGTTCACCCAAAAATGAAAATTCTGTCATCATTTACTCACCCTCAAGTTGTTTCAAACCTGTATGAATTTCTTTTTTCTGCTGAACACAAAAGAAGACATTTTGAAAAATGTCGGTAACCAAACAGTTGATGGACCCCATTGACTTCCATAGTAGGAAAAAAAAAATACTATGGAAGTCAATGGGGTCCATCCACTGTTTGGTTACCGACATTTTTCAAAATGTCTTCTTTTGTGTTCAGCAGAAAAAAGAAATTCATACAGGTTTGAAACAACTTGAGGGTGAGTAAATGATGACAGAATTTTCATTTTTGGGTGAACTATCCCTTGAATCTTCGATGGAAGCGTTTCAGACACTTGAGAGGAAAGAGCTGATGCTGCCGTGGAGATTATGAGGAAACTATTGTTTTTTGACATTGCATAAGTGATTTATGTTGTTGGGATGTTTGTGTGCCATTTTGTCCGTGTATTTTATAGATGCTGAAAACTTGTTTGTGAAGTCTCTTCCCATAGTCAGTGAAGAATCAGTCTGTCAGCGTGACACAAACGGGCGAGTTAACCGTTCCTTCAGGACTAACTGGTCGCCGATTGTAAACACATCAGAGTCTGCAGGGACGTGTCAATCACGTCGTTCGCTGGAGAACGGACAGATGTGGGCGAGCTGAGATGCACATCACTGTCAGCCCAGGATTTAGTGTAGGACGGCACCACTGAGCCATAACATCGATATTATATCATATAACAACAATAACTCGTCCTGGTAATTCAGCTTCAGTTTGAGGAGACGGTCTGATGTATCAGTTGTTAATGTCCTGCTGTGGTTAATTGACTTTCTAATGGGTCATTACCACAGCCGGGATAAAACCATTGTTTAAAAACCACAAATATGCCGTCCATTTCTAAAAATAGTTTGTTCAAATGTTGTGTGGGGTCTCGGATCTATTTAAAGAGGAAAATGATCTGCCATCGTTTACTCGCTCTCATATTGTTCCAAACCTTTTTTTTTTTAGATAGTAAAATATTTTCTTATTCATCAAATTTCAAAAAGGACGTAAAACAACATTAGATTATCATAACATTTTGGATATACTATATTCCAAGTCATTTGATAGCTTTGAGCTCATTCACATTCGGTTATGATTTTCATAATGAAATGCCACATTTGAAGCAAGTTTTGGTGCATTTCAGTAAAGAAAGAACAACATGAGGGTTGATTTTAAATAATGACACAATTTATATTTTTGGTAGATTTGTTGCTCAGTGTTTAATTTTTTCCCCCTAATATGATCAGCCAAATAATACTTGCTTTATCTCGGTAATCTCTATATTATTGGGCAGTTTCACTTAAATAATCATTACTATAATATCTCTCAGTGATATAATAATAAATAGATATATAGTACATGCTATTTTGTCCGTACATACTGTATAAACTGATTTATTTATTTTTATCTATGATTTACTTTGAAACAATTTTCACTCAGAAAATGCTAGTAAATTCCACAAATCATTACAAAGAAATGGCATGCAAACCATTAAATTAAACGTACAATTTTGAAGCAGAAAGACTCGGAAAACACACTCCAATAATCTTAGATAAATAATTATATTCTCACGTAAAGCAATATATACGTTATAGCAAATCTCAGCTGGGTGAATATTTATACCATCGTAAAAATGTCAAATATTATCGCACAGCTCTGTATATAAAGTTGAAATGTCAAACTATATTCTAATATATACTTGCGTATAGCGATATATGCTATATAGCAAATCTCAACTGTTTATTTTGTTGCAGAATGTCACTATATTATCGTCCAGCTTTAATCTGCTAAATGCAACTATAAGGCATGAAGATATTAAGACATTATGAACATTATGATTTTCTGTAAAACTGTATATTGTGAAAAGCACTGCTTATATTGCATTTCTTCAACTTAACTTACGGTGTACCTCAGGGCTCTATTTTAGGGCCATTACTTTTTCCCTTTATATGATTCCGCTGGGCTCTATATTTAATAAATATGGCATTTCACATCATAGTTGTGCTGATACGCAGTTGTATCTTCCTTTTTAAAGCAGGGAGTAATGCGGCTGAAAATTCTGGATTGCCTTGAGGAGGTGAAACGTTGGATGAACTCACATTTTCTAATGTTAAATGACAAAAAGATAATATATATATATTTTTTTTTTTGGCAAAAAAAGTCGTGTTCGCCAGTAAAAAGTCTAGGGCAGTTTTCAACCTATATAAAAAGTCATGCCACTAACTTTGGTGTAATTTTTGATTCAGATCTCAATTTGGCCGTCAAATAAATTTTACATTTTACATTTACATTTATGCATTTGGCAGACGCTTTTATCCAAAGCGACTTACATTGCATTATCCTATACATTTATACATAGGTATGTGCAATCCCCTGGGATCGAACCCACAACCTTGCGTTGTTAACGCAATGCTCTTACCACTGAGCTACAGGAAAGCGTGTGTAATAAATACAGTGGTAAAGAATAGATTCTTTGTTAAAAAAAAAAAAAAAAAAAAATTCAGGAATTCTAGATCTTGGGGGGAAAAAATGTTGAAAATCCAGCGTTTAATGTAGTTTATGTGTCTATGTGGTGTTTTTAATATGCTTTAAGACAAAGCATGTGTAAATTCATAAGTCGACAGCATTGCTGAGTATTTCCTCCTTAAAACTGCAGTGAACCAAAGACAGTCTCAAACACACGCTTTGAAATCGCTGGTGTTTCTGACATCACAAACTACCTTGTAACCAATCAGATCAACGTGTGATCGTCAACCAGTGGATCTCTGAGCTGAGTGAGTGAGTGGAGGCGGGGCTCATTTGCATATTCATAGAACCGCGCATACTAAATTAGGCAAGGGTGTTGAGTTACATTCACAATATTTTAAGCCATTTTTAAGCCATTTTCAAAGATTTTTTTTTTTAAATATGCCATTTTGGTGATCAAAGATAAGTTTTAAGTGGTAAAATAATTGACTACAGGAGGACTTTAAGAAAACTTACTGTACCAGCAGCACAACATCAACAGATCTACCGCATGCTCCTTTAAGAGCTTTGTTTCCTCATGATTGATCTTTGCATGCAGATGTATGATGATAAAGCTTTGATCTCGTACGGTGTAATGCGCTGTGAAGTTGCATCAGTCTGGAAAGTTTTATCCCAGCTTGCTTTTGTCTTTACCGCAACACTCCAGTGACCATGATAGTAATGTTGCTTTTGCTGTTTATGACTTCCTTTGTTACGAGCGGCCTGTGTGTTTTATTATTGCTTATCTTCCCCGTCTTATAAGCTCATCGGTTGTTCTGCAGAGATATGATGCCTCTCCCCGCTGCGTGAGGCTCGTGGTTTGCTTCATAAAGCCCGTCCGTTTCCTCGGCGGGTCGCAGCAGCTTCGGGCTTCGTTTCTGGACCCATTTCGAGGTAAAATGCGAGCGGACTGCTGTTCTCAGGCCTTTGGAAAGTCGTTAGGTTAGCGTGAAGAATGGCCTCCATTAGTGTGGATTCACACAGACTCATCAGCGCTCGTGTTTCTGGCCTGCCGAGACTCAGTAATGGTCGAGTCTGAGTCCGCGAGCGAACCACTGAAACTGATTGTTTCCTTTGAGTTCAGATAAAGAGAAGGAGATTAACACGAGGGCTGAAGCTCGTGTGAGTTCTCTCTGCGCTTTACCTTTCAGTTTATAGAAAACCGACTCTCAGATGTTGTTATTATTACTTATTAAAGGGTTAGTTCACCCAAAAATGAAAATTCTGTCAGTAATTACAAACCCTCATGTTGTTCCAACCCCGTAAGACTTCCATTCATCTTCAGAAACACAAATTAAGATATTTTGGATTAAATCTGAGAGCTGTCTCACTCCTCCATAGGCTTCTAGATAGTCCAAGTGACTACAGTGGCTCAACCTTAAGTTTATCAAGCGACGAGAATACATTTTGTGCGCAAAAACAACAAAAACAACGACTTTATTCAACTATTCATGTTCTTCTGTGTGTATCTGAGTGAGTTGACGTAGTGTAACAGCGCAGAACTTCTGGGTTGTACGTCAGAACGGAGGCTCACTATGGCTCACTAACCCATAAGATCTGCGCTGTTACACTACGTCAACTCACTCAGAGACACACCGAAGAACATGAATAGTTGAATAAAGTCGTTATTTTTGGGGGGTTTTGCACACAAAAAGTATTCTCGTCGCTTGATAAACTTAAGGTTGAGCCACTGTAGTCACTTGGACTATTTTAACGATGTCTTTACTAACTTTTCTGGGATGGCAGATATCGATTACATAGAAGCCTATGGAGGAGTGAGACAGCATTTTTGGGTGAATTAACCCTTTAATCTTCACCGGTTCTGGCCGTTTTGGATGAAATCATATAGGCATTGAGGCACTAAATCATACTTTAAATGTACAGTGGTGTTAATACTATGGAACTGAATGATGGTATTTTTCTGTATGTGACGAGTGCTGATTGATAAACCTTGAACATGAGTTCTTAAGTTAAGTCAAGTCAAGTTTATTTGTATAGCACTTTTCACAATACAGATTGCATCAAAGCAGCTTCACAGTATTAAATTAAAATAATACAACAAAGTTTGTCTCAAGAGGAATTTATTGATTGATAAAATTAAATTAAATATCCCCAAAATATCCCCAACTGAGCAAGCCAAAGGCAACAGTTAAAACTATCTAAATAATTCACTCCTGACTGTAGACAGCATGCACTTTTTTGGCAATATTTAGCTTATTATGGTAATTTCATGCTCTCTGTCAGCAAATGACAGCAGTTTTCGAGGAAGGAAGGAAGGAAGGAAGGATTTAAACGGAGGATCTGGATTGTATAAAGTAATAAAAGAAACAACCTGTGTTTGTTCAAAATACCCCGGTTTCATGTATCGCATATTGTATATTTGTGTGTATGAAAACTGTGCGACCCATTGTCAGAAAAAAGACTTGCATATGAATTAGTCAGTAATTTTTTTTCAAGTTTGAAGTGTTAGATGCTTTCGTTCATGATTTTTTTTCTAAATAAAAATCTGTACAGTTTATCCACATTTATTAGAATTTTTCACACACGCAAATATACACATGCACATTTTTGTCTATTTAAATGTAAGGTACAAACTCGCCACTAGCCTGGTTAAAACCAGACCATTCTCAGTAGTAACTGAGTTATGGTCTGGCAAAGCTTCATTAATAACTCATTTCCAAAGGGGCGTCACCAACGGACGTCGCTCAAATGCCTCTGGGCGCAATTGGATAGACCTAAAACCAATCAGAGCGATCGTCATCGTGTAAAGCCTGCCTCAATGTTTCTGATTGGTGCCTCGATTTGGACGGATTAGAAATGGGCTTGAATGGGCTCTTTGCCAGAATACTTGCAGAGCAAATCTAAATTTGCTGGAAGTTTGTCTGGGTTTTCCGAGGCTATCTGTCACACACTGTGTGAATTTTACAGTAAAACAATAAAATAAACCTACCTATTTTATCTTCAGGCTCTAAAGGGTTAAAGTCATTGTGAAGTTTACCACATTTTTCCGGTCTTAAAAAGGGTTCATCAGTCTCTTCTGCTCACCAAGACTGTGTTTATTTGATACAAAATACAGTAAAAAATAGTGAAATATTATTATAATGTAAATCATCTGTTTTCTATGTGAATATATAGTAAAGTGTAATTTATATCCTGTGATCAAAGCTGAATTTTCAGCATCATTACTCCAGTCTTCAGTGTCACATGATCCTTCACAAATCACTCTAATATGATGATTTGATGCTCAAGACACATTTATGATTATTATCACTATTCAAAACACTTAATATTTCTGTGGAAACTGTGATACATTTAATTTTTCAGGATTCTTTGAATAGGAAGTTCAAAAGAACAACATTAATCTAAAATATAATTTTTTGCAACATTCTACATTTTACTGTTTCTTTTGATAATGCATTAATTTATTTCAAAGTGTATTTTCACCATCCAGGCAAATCTAATGAATACAATTTCAAATTTATTTATTTATTTATTTTTAGAAATGCATCACAAACATGAACAGTTTTGTTTGTTAACTATTAAACATGTTACATGCGTGATGTAGATGTGTGATGTTTTTGCTCTAGTCTGTTTGTAGATTTGTATTGTACGCTCATGGCTGTAAATAGTAAGAGTGTTATGGACAGGACAACATTGATATAACAGCCTTGTTTAGTCTAACAGAATGCAGTGCAAGTGAAGATGTTTCTCAGGAAATAGATTTACTTTAAACGAGGGTCATTGGCTCGCTCCCTTCGGGCTGTTTGAGGCACATTAAGCTCATTACATGTGAACTGATAAAGCTAATTCATTGATGAAGCGTCTACACAAATGTCTTTTGTGGAGTCAAGAGCTCTAGACTGAAATAGACCCTCGTGAAGATGGTGAATGAAACGCTCTTATATCAAGGTTGGTCAAATCACAGTGCATATTTCACCTTTATATCACTGCTTGTTGAAGATTACAGTGTGTGTGTGTGTGTGTGTGAGAGATGGATGATTGGAGTGCCGGTATCGTATCTCCGATTGCTTCCGAGAGAGTTTTGTGCCATTAAAGGATCTCAAACCCAGAGCATATCCCAGGCTCAATTTTATTATTGAATACATATTATACAGGGAAGCAATTTATAAAAGCGCCAGGCTCTGTAACCTTGTTGAGAAATGTATGAAATATCGAATGGCCCTTCCTGCTCGACTTTAACCATTAACTATCGCGTTACAAGAGGAAAACCCGCTTGTATCTGCAAGCCGGGCGACGAGTGATTGATTTTTGAACAGGATGGCAGATGTTGACTGACGTGTTCATGAAAAGGTCATACATATTATGAACTGACGGGTAAAGGTCAGCGCTGGACGAGGCTGTCGTGAGTGGTTAAAGTGCAGGAACATAATCACAACACCGACGGGAAAAAGAGAAAAATACTAAATAACATGCTTTTCAGAATCTGTTTGAGCTTCTGTTTCTCACTGCAAAAAATGTGTTTCTGTCTCGTTTTCCAGCACAAATATCTAAACATTCTTAAATCACGATATATTTAATGGAGAAGCAAAATTACAAAAATATTTAGGCAAATTAAGTGGCAAAATGGGGTCCGAAAAATAAACCTAATTCAATGCATTATTCTGGATAAATTGAAAATGTTTATTTATTTATTTTAAATATTGAGATAAAAATTCTCCCACAATTCTGAATAGACAACTAAACAAAATAACATGTAATTTAGATTTGAATTATTATAATTTTTTTTTAATAAAAATCGGGAGTGAATGATTCAATGACTCACTCATAAAGACTTCACTTGTTTCATTACTGGATGAATGAGCGTTTTTGAACAAATCTCTTGAGTGAATGATTCAATGACTCACTCATAATGACTTCACTTGTTTCATTACTGGATGAATGAGCGTTTTTGAACAAATCTCTTGAGTGAATGATTCAATGACTCACTCATAATGACTTCACTTGTGTCATTACTGGATGAATCAGTGTTTTTGAACAAATCTCTTGAGTGAATGATTCAATGACTCACTCATAATGACTTCTCTTGTTTCATTACTGGATGAATGAGCGTTTTTGAACAAATCTCTTGAGTGAATGATTCAATGACTCACTCATAATGACTTCTCTTGTTTCATTACTGGATGAATGAGCGTTTTTGAACGAATCTCTTTAGTGAATGATTCAATGACTCACTCATAAAGACTTCACTTGTGTCATTACTGGAGGAATCCGTGTTTTTGAACGAATCTCTTGAGTGAATGATTCAATGACTCACACATAAAGACTTCACTTGTTTCATTACTGGATGAATCATCGTTTTTGAACGAATCCCTTGAGTGAATGATTCAATGACTCACTCATAAAGACTTCACTTGTTTCATTACTGGATGAATCAGCGTTTTTGAACGAATCCCTTGAGTGAATGATTCAATGACTCACTCATAAAGACTTCACTTGTTTTATTACTGGATGAATCCGCGTTTTTGAACGAATCCCTCGAGTGAATGATTCAGTGACTCACTCATAAAGACTCCACTTGTGTCATTACTGGATGAATCCGCGTTTTTGAACGAATCCCTTGAGTGAATGATTCAATGACTCACTCATAAAGACTCCACTTGTGTCATTACTGGATGAATCCGCGTTTTTGAACGAATCCCTCGAGTGAATGATTCAATGACTCACTCATAAAGACTTCACTTGTTTCATTACTGGATGAATCAGCATTTTTGAACAAATCCCTTGAGTGAATGATTCAATAACTCACTCATAAAGACTTCACTTGTTTCATTACTGGATGAATCCGCGTTTTTGAACGAATCCCTCGAGTGAATGATTCAATGACTCACTCATAAAGACTCCACTTGTGTCATTACTGGATGAATCCGCGTTTTTGAACGAATCCCTTGAGTGAATGATTCAATGACTCACTCATAAAGACTTCACTTGTTTTATTACTGGATGAATCCGCGTTTTTGAACGAATCCCTCGAGTGAATGATTCAATGACTCACTCATAAAGACTTCACTTGTTTCATTACTGGATGAATCAGCATTTTTGAACAAATCCCTTGAGTGAATGATTCAATAACTCACTCATAAAGACTTCACTTGTTTTATTACTGGATGAATCCGCGTTTTTGAACGAATCCCTTGAGTGAATGATTCAATGATAAATACATTTTTGACAGTCACTTGTCGCCACCTACTGGTGTAACAATGTAACAATACAATCATTATTTGAAACTTTGTTACTTTCAAAATGTGATTTGCTTTATTTTGATCGCTACTGTAGACATCAGTGTTTATATCCGAGCTTTTATATAAGCTTTTATCCAGTACTTCTGTGATATTATGAGTTATTGTAACACTGAAATACTTACACTTACTGTATATTTTTTGTTGCAGTGTTACGGTTGATTTATGGCACAGAACCGCTTCCAGAGGACGTTTGATTGTCGTGTGTTATTTAATAAATAGGTATTTTCCTCCTGTAAGGTATCCGCTCGCTCTCTCTCTTCTGGGTTAGCCTGTTCCTGAGGCTCATATTCCGGGGCATTTTCCCTCTCTCTTCCTGTCTGTGTTTAAGCAGATGGAGCTGGAGCTCCGCCACGGGAGTCTGGGATTACAACATCAGCATCCCGGAGCGCTTTCTGCTTCATAAAGACCACCGTTGAGTCTGGAAAACACCCGGTGCTCACATCTGATGATCCGTAATCAGACTTGAGAATATGTATTGCGAACAGCACTAACAAATCAGTGCGCATTCTTCTGACAGAAATCATAATCTGTGACGTCACTAATCCCTTTTATTTTTCATTTTCCTGTGTTTCATAAAGAGATTTATTTGATTAAAATTAAAATAATGAATTAAACTATTAATTAAAATAATTGTATTATATAAGAAAAATACCAGATCAATACCGACCATTATTCATGAATATTATATGAAAAATGATTTGTTAAAATATGAAAAAGGAAGTATAACTGCACAACTTAAGGTTTAATAAATAAGCCTAAGATTGATTTTGTTATTTTTTTCATTTATGTACTTATTAAATATATAAATGAATTAATGTTTATTAAATAAGCCTAAGAATCGTCTTATTAAATAAATAAATAAATAAATTGTTTAATAAGCCTAAGAATGATCTTAATAAATAAATAAATAGTTTAATAAGCCTAAGAATTATCTTATTAAATATATAAATAAACAATCAAACAAATAAATGAATAAGTTGTTTATTAAATAAGCCTGAGAATGATCTTATTAAATAAATGTTTATTAAAAAAGCCTAAGAATTATCTTATTTAATAAATAAATAAATAAACAAATGAATGAATAGGTTGTTTATTAAAAAAGCCTAAGAATGATCTTATTAAATGCATAAATAATCAAAAAAGTACATGAATAAATTGTTTATTAAATAAGCCTGAGAATTATCTTATTAAATAAATAAATAAATAAATAAATAAATGTATGTTTATTAAATAAGCCTAAGAATGATCATATTAAAGAAAACAAACAAATAAATAATGGTTTAATAAATATGTCTAAGAATGAATAACCCTTATAATGATATAATATAATGTAATATTATAATTATAATAATAATGATATATAATATATATGAATATATAATAAAGGATAAATAAATAAGCCTAAGAATTAATTTAAAAATGAATGAACAAATAAATAATAATGATTTTTACTTGCTTTATTTATTTATTAAGCTTAAGGTTTAAGATATTCCCCCTTTTGCCATAATTTCATCATTTTAATAGTTTTTTGCGTCTCCTTTCTCACTGAGCCCTCTCTTCTGAGCTCACACACACACACACACACACACACACACACACACACACACACACACACACACACACACTCAGTCTAATCTCAGCGATATCTTCTCTTCCTCAAGGCCTTGTTCCTTCACTTCAGTTTTCCAGGAGTGGGTTTTCCCGCAGTTGTACGAGGGGCTCAACACGTCTGATTTACAGGAGTCTGTTTCTCCCAGCTGGGCTTGTTATCGTGTCAGTTATGCGCAGGTATAATAAAGTCGGAGTGGATTTCTCCTGCGGGATCTCGGGAACGCTGAAACCTAATACATGCACGGTTGGGAAGCCACACTGATTGAACGCTTCCTTCATTATATGAAGACATTGGGGGAGGACAGCGCGGGGTTCACCAGCGTTTGTCAAACGCCTCTATATTTCTGTGCTGGGAATTAACAAGGTTTGCTGACAGAAAGTATTACAGAGCTCATTTATTAAAGAGTCCGTCTGCTCTATTTGAACGGGACGGCCCGCAATAAAGCACATTATTTATCTGTTCCGCCTCATGCTCACGGCGAGCGTCTCGCGCGGATACTTACGCTGTAAATTGGAGCTGCTATTTTAATCTAGATCAGATTGAATTGTGCCGAAGAGTTTTCCTGCTCATGTCAGCTCGTCTCTGATTGGCTAGTCAGGCTTACTTTCTGAACTTGTTCTTTAGGGAAAGTCGCACAACTTTACTATGCTAGCAAAGAATACACACTGTTTGTTTCGTCGTTTTGTTTACTGAAGTTCAGGTTTGGTCGAGTCTGACCTATGAATTTGTGTTGCAAAATATTGACACCATTCAATCCCTGGAGACTCGAGAGTGACATCATATCCTGTTGACCATGTTTGTTGTTGAATCCAAAACTGCTTAGTAAGATTTTATTTACTTTTATTCTGCATAGACGCATTAAACTGATCAAAAGTGACGGTAAAGACATTTATAATGTTATAAAAGATTCTATTTCAAATAAATGCGTTTTTTTTTTAACATTCTATTCATCAAAGAATCATGAAAAATAAAATGCATCACAGTTTTGAATGGTAGTGAATCTGTTACATAATTCGTTTCCAT
>CM038639.1:35858854-35918854 GCA_021554675.1 Leuciscus idus | reverse complement strand
ACAAACTGCAGAATCAGCTAAAACTGCTAGTTTTGTAGGTAGAAGATCAGCTGTTCTCAAAGGTAAGAAAAGCAGGAGCAAAAATAAAGAATAAACTATGTTAGCAAAATATTAGTTAGTAAATAGTAAATAGTAAATATTGATGCAGTTTGTGTGCTGGATGTTTTATTTACTGAATGCTGTTGATTTTAAAGTGTGTTTGGACCTATCTGGTGCTCTGTTCAAAAATGACTGAAATTATTAAAAAAAAAAATATTTCAATGAAATTAATGTATTATATTTTAGTTCAATAATTTTGTAAAAAAAATTTTTATTTTATTTTTAGGTGATCTTATGGTACTAAATTATATTTACACTGTTTTTAAAATCCATTTATTTACTTTTTTGAGCGTAGACCTGAAAATGTTAATTTCCAACTTAAACTGTGGTAAATCTTAAGTTTAAGCTCTTTTCAAAGACGACACTTGACGGATTATTGCTGAAGTGAAAAAAGTTTTAAAAAATGAAATAAAAAAAAAGTTACAGGATTTTATGTTTATTGTTATTAAAAATGCACAAATTTACCATTTTAAATTTTTATATGAAATATATATTTTCAAAACCACATTTTACTCTAAAAATGCAAGAAAATCAAAGTCATAAATCTAAACAAGTTGTGTTCAAAATTTGAGGTTGATATCTCAAAAAATTAGCTTTCAGTGAGAGTGTGTTCAGCTGCAGTACCAAACGCTTCCACTAGAGGAAACTCGTTTTTGACCATGAGGAGCTCAAGTGTGACTATTTAAACTTTTCCAATGATGTCCATGATTTTTTCATGTTTTGTACCATTCAAATCAAGTAAAAAATTCAACAAAAGAACAAAACGTTAAATATTTCAGTCAAAAATGACCGAAGAGCACCAGATAATAGAGCTTTATTCAGTTGTTATATTCATTTTTGCTGACGCTCACTATAGTTAGCTGGTGATTTCTAGCAGATGCCGTTCACCTCCAACATTCCCCACATCACCGCACTTTTCCGCCATGCAAGAGTGAGACTAAAATGGATTTCTGTAATTGCCGTCCCATTAACGAGCTAATTAAACCAGGAGTGCTGCAACCCGAGGCGTTATTGAAATGACTCGGTCTCAGTCGAGTAAAGCCCGTAATAGAGCGCAGGTAGAGAGGACTTCTCAGATGATGAACTGTTCTCTGTGTGTGTGTGAGTGATATAATGGACGTTAAAGCTGTTTTTCCCAGTATGGAGTGTGTAATGCTTGACTAACAGCATGCAGCTCGTTAGGGTTCTTGCTCGTGATTGAGACGCTGTAGCGCCCCCTGCGGCGAGGGGGAATAGTGAGGTTTTTCTGAAGCACAAATTGATGGTTGCATTTCTTAGTGTTTGAATTCATGCACTTTTCATACACAATTAACATTAATAAATATTATCGCTTTAATGCACTGGACAGAACTTGAGCTGAATAATGACACTGTTGTTTTCTGTGAAGCTACTTTAAAGATGAAATTTAATTTGTTTCATAATTGATTAATTTTTGCCACATCAACACCGTTAATATGTAAATGCATGAACGCCTCTCCAGTCGTTATTGCGTGTCGGGTCTTTCAGCGACCGGATCTGAGTCTGACACTGAAGGATCTCTGTGTGTGTGTGTGTGGCTTTCATTCTCCCATCATCACCGTCCTTGTCAGACGTTCATCTGGATCATATTCCTCAACTCAATATTCTCAAAACTATATCAAAATAAATATTTTTATCTCTCACTGCTTCTAGAAATAAATGTGACGTCTAGAGTGTGTTTTAGGCTTTACAGTTGTGTGACTATGAGGAGAGTGTGAGAGTGAGTGTGCGCGCGAGTGTGAGCGCTAGTGTGAGCGTGAGTGTGCGCGCGAGTGTGAGCGTGAGTGTGAGCGTAAATGTGTGTGTGCGAGAGTGAGTGCGCGAGAGAGTGTGCGTGAGAGAGTGTACGAGCGAGAGTGTGCGAGCGAGAGTGAGAGTGAGTGCATGCGAGAGTGAGTGAGTGCGTGCGTGCGAGAGTGAGAGTGTGTGCGAGAGAGTGTGCGCGAGTGAGAGAGTGTGAGAGAGTGTGCGAGAGTGTGCGCGAGTGAGAGTGTGTGTGCGCGAGTGAGAGTGTGTGTGCGAGAGAGAGTGTGCGAGAGTGAGAGAGTGTGTGCGAGAGAGAGAGTGCGCGCGAGTGAGAGAGTGTGCGCGAGAGTGAGAGAGTGTGCGAGAGAGTTTGCGCAAGTGTGCGTGAGAGTGTGTGTGAGAGTGAGAGAGAGTGTGCGAGTGTGTGTGTGTGTGTGTGTGTGTTTTGCTTGTTTGTTCCTCACTTTACCTGAATTGTTGAAGTAAGACTGATCAGGTGATCTTGGGATTAAATCTTATATTCTTGAAAATTAAAATAAAATGGGCAAAAAATAACCTGTTCAATGAAGTTGTGCAAATAAAGCTTCAGTGGTTTGAAGAATGTTAAGTTGTTCCCGTGTGTAAATGTAGACGCAGGGAATGAAATCCACTCGTGTGTGTGTGTGTGTGTGTGTGTGTGTGTGTGTGTGTGTGTGTGTGTGAGAGAGAGAGTGTGTGTTTGTGTGTTCCCGTGTGTGAACAAGGGCCGTGTGTAAATGTGGACGCAGGGAATGAAATCCACTCGTGTGTGTGTGTGTGTGTGTGTGTGTGTGTGTGTGAGTCAGGACTGTGATTGCTGAGGGCCGTCTCGTATCCCAGCGCATGCAAAACTATGACATTTATGTTTCCGCAATTAACACACACCGCTATGCTAATGATGCGACTCTCTCTGAGTGTGTGTGTGTGTGTGTGTGTGTGTGTGTGATCAATACTCCACCGGCTGCTGATATTAATGCAGTAAACAGTGTTTGGCCTGTGGCTGTTTCTCAGCTCATCCGCCTGGAGATTCATGAGCTGATGACACACACACACACACACACACACACACACACACACACACACACACACACACACACACACACACACACACACACACACACACACACAGCTGGGCCGAATATGTGTGTGTGTGTGTGCTGGGTAACTAATTACAGGTGTGTTTGATGGAGTTCACCTTCCTCCGGGCGGCTCAGCGAGTGACACGTGTGTGTGTTACGACTTTAAACCTTTTCATTCACACTCCTGTTGAGAACGTTAAAGTTGGACCTCTTCTGTCCTGGCCGACTGGTGGAGGTCTGTGTGTGTGTGTGTGTGTGTTATTTTACATTTTTATTGTGAGTGTGTGAGAGAGAGTGTGAGTGTGTGAGTGTGTGTGAGAGTGTGTGTGTGTCTGTGTTATTTTTTAATATCTGACACATGTAGACATCAGGGTGGCTGATGACGGATATAATGCATATTTATACATTATGATATATAATGGCACTTATTTCTTAAATTATATATTTTTTTTTATATTTGTTCAAAATTGTTAAACATAAGTTTTTATTATTTACTGGAAAGACAGAGATTTTGGAAATATTATTATTATTATTATAATTATTTGTTTTTAATGGATAATGGTAATATTTAGATATCAGGACGGCTGAATGCATTTTTAAAACAGCATAACACATATCATATCATGTATATCATATAATAAAAATCATATATCGATCATATCATATCTTATATAATATTTCATGTCATATATCATGAATTGTTCAATATTTGCTCAAAATTGTAAAAAAAGAAAAGAAAAAAAGTATTATATGGGAAACAAAAATAATTCCAAAATCTTTCAAAGTGTTGTCAGTAAATAATACAAGTTTTGTTATTGTGACATTTTTAACAAATATTGAATAATATAATATAATATAATATAATATAATATAATATAACTTTTTATGGCTGATATTAATATCTAAAGATCAGGGCAGCTGATGGCTGATATAATGCAGATTTATACATGATTATTATGTTATGTTATTCGTTCAAAATTGTTAAAAAAAACTGTATTTAAAAAATAATTTTGATATTTTGGTATGTTGGTATGTTGATGATAATCAGATGCGCTCGGACGATATTTGGCAGATTAATCAGCCGGACGACTAAATCAGACCATAATCTTTCCTTTAGAAATGTCATATATTGTATTTTATGTCCATTTCTCAAAAGAATATGTATATTTCAGAAGTTCCTTCATAAATCATATGATGATGTGGCGGAGCAGAAATGAAAGAATTAAAGGTCAGTTATTAATATTCTGTCTGAGCTCAAGCATCACACTTTACTTTCTGAGTGTTTTCATCAAACCGTAAATACCCAGTTCAGGATATTATATCGGCATACGTTACGATGCTCTAGTGAGAGGAAATACATCATTATTGTGGAAGAGGAATGCATTTCATTCTTTTAGAAATAGTAATACGTTGTTTGTTGGAACGTTATTTCTCTGCTCCAGGTGATTTGTATTGAACGGGAATTTAAATGGGAATTGATTAGTTTGACTGCAGAAACACACACACACACACACACACACACACACACACACACACACACACACACACACACACACACACACACACACACACACACACACACACACACACACACACACACACACTCCGATCAGGACTCTAGTTGAGTGTGTAGTCAGTGCTGTGAATAACTCGCTAACTGTGTTTGTTCCCATTGTTTCTGTTGCTAATGTGATTTTCCAAAGACTTTGAAGGTTTTAAACATTTAAATTAGAATCCAGAGTTATGAATATTCATGAGCTTGTTGCTGTTCCGGCTCTTTCTGCTCCCAAAGCTCCGGGTTTGTTTTGTCGCATTGAGCTTTTATGATGATGTTCACAATGCTTTCGATGATTTTTTTTTGTGATTATAAAGCAGAAAATTATTCCTCTGCTGATCATATCTTAAATATCTCATCATATCTGTCTGCTGTTGAACACTTTCCAATCTGAGTCCAGATCCAGGAATCGGATTTAGCAGATTTAGCTTTCAGGAACATAAATGGAGAATAATTTCCATCTGCCAGTGACACACATTTCTGATCCTTAGTTTAAAGTCGGCATGAAATGAAAGTTGTGCTGGTCTTTTCTCCTCTATTGTGTCGTATATCCTGGAAGAAGAACGAATGTGGGCGGGGCTTGATTGTGTCTGTGGGGAATTGATTGGATGGTTGTGGTTTGCTATTGGCTGATCTCATGTTGAGTGACAGGTTGCCATGATGAGGTGTGTGTTACAGTAAAAGGCAAAATTAGAGCCCTATGGAACTAGTTTTATTTTTTTCCAAATTCAGTTTTTCCACTTTAATTTGTTTGCATTCCTCTTTCTTTTTCTGGACTCCGTTTTAATGGTTAAATTTAAATTGTATTAATCCAAAAGCAAGTCTAATTATTTGAAATCACGAAACTTATGCAATTTAACAGCAATTTATTAAAAAATTTGCAAAATTACATTTTAGGGCCCCATGAAATGGAATCTAGAAACATTTTAAATGGAAAACAAAGAATTTGGTAAAAAATAAAATAGAATTTGAGAAAAAATTATATATATATTTTTTTTTAACCAATTCTGTTTTCCGTTTTAATTTTTCTAGATTCCATTTTAATGATTTAACTAAAATGTAATAAACAAAAGCATGTCTAATTAATTGAATTCATCACAACAACACAATTTGTAATAAATAAATAACAAACAAACAAACAAACAAATAAATAAAAATGAATTAAATGGGTTTTTTTTTCAGAAAGTGTTGTGTATTTTAATATATCTTTTAATCAAATGAAAATTAAACCCTTTAACTTTTTAGGCAAACAAAGTGCTACACAACAGAGGTTTACTGTTAAAATGAAAATATGGAAGAAAAAATGTGTGATTTTTACTTTAAATGTAATTTTTGAATTTTTTTTTATTATTAGGCTATTATTATTACTATTAGATTAAGACTTTCTTTCTACTGTACAACAGCAATATATGTCTGTCACAATTTCTTCAAGTTAAACCAGACTTTTATTTTGGCGGGTTGCCTTGAAGACCTCTGAGTTTCTGTGTGTTTACGATATATGTCGATAATTTCATGAAATGAAACGGTAAAATGCTGGTTCAGAGTGAGACGGCAGACGCTGACAACACCAAAACATACATCTTTACGACTGAATTATGCGAAAACATACATCTTTATGACTGAATTATGCGAAAACATACATCTTTATGACTGAATTATGCGAAAACATACGTCTTTATGACTGAATTATGCGAAAACATACGTCTTTATGACTGAATTATGCGAAAACATACGTCTTTACGACTGAATTATGCGAAAACATACATCTTTACGACTGAATTATGCGAAAACATACATCTTTCTGACTGAATTATGCGAAAACATACATCTTTCTGACTGAATTATGCGAAAACATACATTTTTCCGACTGAATTATGCGAAAACATACATTTTTCCGACTGAATTATGCGAAAATGCGAAAACATACGTCTTTACGACTGAATTATGCGAAAACATACATCTTTACGACTGAATTATGCGAAAACATACATCTTTACGACTGAATAATGCGAAAACATACATCTTTACGACTGAATTATGCGAAAACATACATCTTTACGACTGAATTATGCGAAAACATACGTCTTTACGACTGAATTATGCGAAAACATACGTCTTTACGACTGAATTATGCGAAAACATACATCTTTACGACTGAATTATGCGAAAACATACGTCTTTACGACTGAATTATGCGAAAACATACATCTTTATGACTGAATTATGCGAAAACATACATCTTTATGACTGAATTATGTGAATTATGCGAAAACATACATCTTTACGACTGAATTATGCGAAAACATACATCTTTATGACTGAATTATGTGAAAACATACGTCTTTACGACTGAATTATGCGAAAACATACGTCTTTACGACTGAATTATGCGAAAACACATCTTTATGACTGAATTATGTGAATTATGCGAAAACATACGAAAACATACGAAAACATCAGTCTTTACGACTGAATTATGCGAAAACATACATCTTTACGACTGAATTATGCGAAAACATACATCTTTCTGACTGAATTATGCGAAAACATACATCTTTACGACTGAATTATGCGAAAACATACATCTTTCTGACTGAATTATGCGAAAACATACATCTTTACGACTGAATTATGCGAAAACATACATCTTTCTGACTGAATTATGCGAAAACATACATCTTTACGACTGAATTATGCGAAAACATACATCTTTACGACTGAATTAATGCGAAAACATACATCTTTACGACTGAATTATGCGAAAACATACATCTTTCTGACTGAATTATGCGAAAACATACATCTTTATGACTGAATTATGCGAAAACATACATCTTTTTCGACTGAATTATGCGAAAACACATCTTTATGACTGAATTATGTGAATTATGCGAAAACATACATCTTTACGACTGAATTATGCGAAAACATACATCTTTACGACTGAATTATGTGAAAACACATCTTTACGACTGAATTATGCGAAAACATACATCTTTACGACTGAATTATGTGAAAACATACATCTTTATGACTGAATTATGCGAAAACATACATCTTTACGACTGAATTATGCGAAAACATACATCTTTACGACTGAATTATGCGAAAACATACATCTTTCTGACTGAATTATGCGAAAACATACATCTTTACGACTGAATTATGCGAAAACATACATCTTTCTGACTGAATTATGCGAAAACATACATCTTTACGACTGAATTATGCGAAAACATACATCTTTACGACTGAATTAATGCGAAAACATACATCTTTACGACTGAATTATGCGAAAACATACATCTTTACGACTGAATTATGCGAAAACATACATCTTTCTGACTGAATTATGCGAAAACATACATCTTTCTGACTGAATTATGCGAAAACACATCTTTATGACTGAATTATGTGAATTATGCGAAAACATACATCTTTACGACTGAATTATGCGAAAACATACATCTTTACGACTGAATTATGCGAAAACATACATCTTTATGACTGAATTATGTGAAAACATACGTCTTTACGACTGAATTATGTGAAAACATACATCTTTATGACTGAATTATGCGAAAACACATCTTTATGACTGAATTATGTGAAAACATACATCTTTACGACTGAATTATGCGAAAACATACGTCTTTACGACTGAATTATGCGAAAACATACGTCTTTACGACTGAATTATGCGAAAACATACATCTTTACGACTGAATTATGCGAAAACATACATCTTTACGACTGAATTATGCGAAAACATACATCTTTACGACTGAATTATGCGAAAACATACATCTTTACGACTGAATTATGCGAAAACATACATCTTTACGACTGAATTATGCGAAAACATACATCTTTACGACTGAATTATGCGAAAACATACATTTTTACGACTGAATTATGCGAAAACATACATCTTTACGACTGAATTATGCGAAAACATACATTTTTATGACTGAATTATGCGATTCCGGCCTCATTTCCCACATGGTGTAAATCATAAGGCCCTCCAAAAATAAAAGACAAACACGACGTCCCTCTCTCATTGTGCATATGCATTAATGCAGCGCTTGATTGATTCCCACGGGACACAAGAACTAAATTAAAACCCTCACTTTTGCTGAACCTGGAAGAGGTCGAGTTTCTCATTAACCGTCAGTCATCACACACTCCCATTATACAGCGCTCCTGTTTAACCTCATTATCTGTGTGTGTGTTGGCGGACTCAGACTTCACTGGTGTGATGGACGCACGCGGATCCTCTGACCTCATCAAGAGACGACTCTTTAACTTCAGCCGCAGTCACTCTTTCTCCTTCTCTTTCTCTTTAATCCTGCGATGAGCTGAAGGTTTAGTGCCGTGTTTATGTGTTTGCTCCTGACGGGACGCTCGCTTTGTGTCAGCAAATCCAGGGGATTTTAATGCACTTTTATTCAGCACTTTCCTGAATGGTTCTCAGGAGTGAGGAGGTTTTATATGCATAAATAATTCATTCAGCTGCACAACTTACACAAGTAGTCTTTCTCTGGGAATCTGCATTTTACCTCTTATAATATCATAATCATAATAATAATGGTCTAGTTTTCCATAGGAAAATCCATTTTCTTATAGACTGAAACTTTTCATTGTGTGTGTTTTACTGTATTACCTCACGCTTTTACTCGGGGATGTTTATATAGGTATATTTTAAAGGTTTGGTCCACTTTGAATAAAACATCTGCTAAATGCATTCATGTAAAGCTCTGATATTGAAAGTGGGTTTTTTTATTTAGAATTTTTTATTTTTATTATGACCAATAACCAGAAAGCATTGTTTTGTTTTTATTTTTTTATTTTTTATGAACAATAACCAATACGAAAGAATTTTTTTTATTTTTTTTTTATTTTATTTTTTTTTTTTTTTAAACAAGACAAAAATCTGAATTCAAATCAGACTGAATTTTTTTATAATAATTTAAATAAAAAGTGATCAGTCTAACTGGAAGTGTTCCTGCTTATTGCATGGCTGCCGTTATCAAATAAATCAATAGACATAAAATGATTTATTGAAATTAAATGAATATTGATACATCAGTAATATAGTTTATTGGTCATTATACAGAAATATTTGACCGCAGAATGCTGCCAATAACCATGCAATCATAATCAGATATTAATTTGCGTTTAATACATTTATGTTTGCAATAATTTATTTAGCAGATGCTTTTATCCAAAGGAACATCATATGTATTTTATTGCATTATAACAATGCCATGTTTAAACTAGACTAGTATACAGGATAGACATAAAACATCAATCCAAATACAAATTTGTTTGCATAATGCTGTCAATAACCAATCATAATCAGGTATTCATTTATATTTACCATTTATATTTACCATTTGCAATAATTAATTTAGCAGAAGCTCAATGAATATACAAGACATAGACACAAAATATTTATTTATTTATATTTTATTTATATTTTATATTTTATTTATTTGTCTTCTATTATTATTATTTTATTTAATGATAATATTATTTCTATCACATTATTTATGTGTATTTACGTGTAGTTGAAGGGAAGCGCCTCGTGTGTGTCTTTGTGTGTTTAGGAACATTTTCTAACATTTTCTAAAAAAAAAAATCATTTTTATCAATTTACAGTATTGTTTCAGCTGTTTCTTACTCGAGTGTTTTTTCCTGCTTTTTTTTCCTGCCCTGGCAACTAATAACCAGCTTTTCCGGGATCAATGTAAATGTGCCAGTGTGAGGTCTTCAATGACTCTTATTCTGCCTTTCAGAAACACATTCAGTCTCTTTAGGAGTAAAACATAACCATGTTTCCCATAACCAGACGGTTGATGCACCAGATCCTGTGTTCTGTGTTATTTTCTCAGATGTGTTTGTGTTCAGCCTGAATCAGGAGTTTTAATATCTGTGATGCTGATGGACTCTGATACACTACAACCTCTGGTCAGTTTTAGCGCTGCACGATATTGAAGAAAAATGCGATATGTGATAACTCATTAAATAATGCGATATTCGAAATGCGATACGATAATGCTTAAAGTGTGTAAAATAAACTTAAACTAGAATGTACATTTCCTGAAGAAAATGTGAAGTGGTGCTTGCAGTGGCAAAATTCGGCACGGTTGCTAGGGTGTTCTGGGTGGTTGCTATGGTGTTGATAGGGTATTCTGGGCGGTTGCTAGGGAGTTGCTAGGGTTTTACTAGGCCGTTGCGATGGTGTTCTGGGCGGTTTCCAAGGTATTCTGTGTAGTTGCTAGGGTGTTCTGGGTGGTTGCTAGGGCGTTGCTAGGCGGTTGCTAGGGTGTTCTGGGTGGTTGCTATGGTGTTGATAGGGTATTCTGGGCGGTTGCTAGGGTGTTCTGGGTGGATGCTATGGCGTTGCCTTTATATAACCTATAACCTTTATATAAGCTTGATTCATGAAAAAAATACAGATGAACATGTAAATTGTATTGCATTATTTATCCCAGTAAATACATTTTCAAAGTTAAAACAAGTTTAATCATTTGTGTGTTTTTAAACTATCATTCCAAAGTTTGGGATCAGTAAAAATGTTTTTGAAAGTCTCACCCAGGCTGCGTTTATTTGATCAAAAATACAGTAAAAATGTGAAATATTATTAGAATTTAAAATATCTATTTTCTATGTGAATATATAGTAAAGTGTAATTTATATCCTGTGATCAAAGCTGAATTTTCAGCATCATTACTCCAGTCTTCAGTGTCACATGATCCTTCACAAATCATTCTAATATGATGATTTGATGCTCAAAACACATTTATGATTATTATCAATGTTCATATTTTTGTGGAAACTGTGATGCACTTTATTTTTCAGGATTCCTTGATGAATGGAAAGTTCAAAAGAACAGCGTTTGTTTGAAATAGGATCTTTTGTAACATTATAAATGTCACTTTTGATCAATTTAATGCGTCCTTGATGAGTAAAAGGATTAATTTCGGCAGTGTGTTAATTTCTGTGCTGTAAGAGCACTTTTAATCTGGAAGGATCTGATTGGTTGTCTAAAGCGTGAGTGTTGTCCTGTAAATGTTTCTAGCACCACATTTCTCTTCAGATGATTGAGGAGGTTTGTAACGTGACCCAGTAAAAGCAGAGCTCATGTGTTTCCTCTGAGCCGGTTCAGTCCCTGTAAGTCTTCATAAGCCGAGCTCAAGCTTCATTAAGAGCGAGGCTTTAGCGTATCGTCTCACCTGAGAGCGCTAGCGGTGCGCGTGATGAAGCTAAAGGCTAATCTCCCTGTCTGAAGGCAGCTTCTGTTCATTTCATGTTAAATATTAATGTGGCTCGCCTGCAGCGTTGCTCACAGCACTTTGGCCTAAATTTTTAATGGAGCAATTATAAAGGTTATGCGTTGATACTGAGCACATCGATTAGACGCTGTTGTTTCATCCCCTGCTTTCTCCTCTTCTATTGCTCTTACTGTGTTTCTGCCGGTTTGAACTGAAGCGTTTTAATAGGGGGAATAAAGAGCGGATGAACTCAGGCCGAACGTGTGAGTAATACGCATGTTATAAAGCCTGAGATGATCAATATGTATGATATGATACATGTTCATAAATGTGTTGATGTTTTGCATAGAGAAGCAGTGGCTTTTGTAACACAGCCTGCTGTGTGATTATTATTATTATTATTTAGTTTTTTATTAAATAGATATTTTATTTTAAAAATGTCAAAATTAGTAAAAGGGTGACATGATTGCATGATTTTGGGAAAAAAAATAAACTTTTTTTTTTCTGATAAAATTTGCAGTTGCAATTTAAAAAAAATTCAGCTTTGCTGTGATTTTTTTTTGGTAGGGCTGCACATTTTGGCAATAATAATAATAAAAATGTATATTGTGTATGTATTATAATTAATAATAATAATAATAATAATAATTATTATTATTAATTATTATTATTGTTATTATAAATTACAATTATTATATATAAAAATAATAATAGTTTATTAAATAGATATTTTATTTTAAAAATGACAAAATTAGTAAAAGGGTTGCCAAAGTTAAACAGGCACTGAGTAGAGAATAGTATGTTTGAGACCAAACGTAGCTTAGATATTGTTAAACTTACACTTCAGATCAATAAATTAAAAATATTTGATATTTTTCCCATTTCCGTCCTATTATTTCCCTTTTTTTAAATTTTTTTTTTTTTACACTTTGGTGACAAGGATTGCATGATTTTGGGAAAAACATTTGTGTCAATAAAAAAAAAAAATCAGCTTTGCTGTGATTTTTTTTTTTGTAGGGCTGCACATTTTGGCAATAATAATAAAAATGTATTGTATAATTAATAATAATAATAATAATAATTAATATTTTATTATAAATTTCAATTATAATATATACAAATAATAATAGTAATAATAATGATAATTATAATAAAATATGCTAAATACAAACATATTACCATTGTAGTTTTCACTGAATATTTCACTGTAAAATAAAAAATAAGTATTTAATAAAAATAAAAAGAATGTAATATTATATTATATTATACATCACAACTGTCAAATGACAATACTAATATAATTTTATTATCTTAATTTCATCAAAACTTCAAAACTATCAAACTTTTATTTTGACAAAAACCTTGCGTGTAAAAGCGCAGTGCCGTGCTTCGCCCTTTCATTAAATCACTGCCTTTCCCATCTGATAATCACACTTAAGCCATACTGGTTTTAAGCCGTAGTGATTTTTAAAGGCTACTTTTATGTTGTATTTATTTGAGTTATTTTATTAAAGTCTGAAATCATCTGAGCTGTTATTGAGTCAGATGCACCATAAAACACCTGGTAAATGCATGAGGCAGGAGTCTTTTCCAGGAAACGCCTACAAAACACATATAAATGCCCTAGCAACCAATAGAAATGCCCTAGCAACCACCCTCCTCAGTAATCCAGTGCAGTGGCAGTGAAGTTTGCACCATTCACATCTTGAGAAAGTGCAAACAATGCAGTTTAATATTTGATTCCCGTTGCGTTCACTGGTCTTCAGTGGTGCAAGAATCTGAAGCTAAAAGCCCTTGTCACATGATACCGTGTGCTAACTACACACGCCGCGCGATAAAAGCTTCTTCTCCATGTTAATGAGAGTGTGTGTCCTAACCAGCCGCAACGGCCACGATTCTGTTTTAGAAACGGTTTCTATTTTTCTGCGACGTCGCGCTGGAACAACAAACACAAAGTGTGGCGATGATGATCTCAGGTGCTGTTTATGTGCTTTATTTAATGTTAAATGCGTGTCATGTGACTCTGAACATCATTTAATGCTCCAGCTTTGAGGCTGTAAAAGCAACAGTGGATAATTCACCTCAGATCTTCAAATTAAACAAATGTAAACAAGAGCGTTCAAACTGTGAACAAACAAGTGTATTCTTTGACAAAGATTGCTTTAGTAACTCAGCCTATGTATTTGAATAATGTTTTAATGGTGTAATATTTGTTAATTTGATTATGAAGCTGCTTATCCATTTTATTGCGAGTGCCGTCAGGATTACTCTCTGGTGCTGTGAGACTCCGCCCACACACTGTTCTGATTGGCTGACTCCGCCCACACGCTGTTCTGATTGGCTGACTCCGCCCACACGCTGTTCTGATTGGCTGACCCCGCCCACACACTGTTCTGATTGTCTCCTACCTCCCACACGCTGTTCTGATTGGCTGACCCCGCCCACACACTGTTCTGATTGGCTGACTCCGCCCACACGCTGTTCTGATTGGCTGACCCCGCCCACACGCTGTTCTGATTGGCTGTGGGTTTTGATTGATTTCGACGCATCTCGCAGTCGCGTCGCGTCTGGTTAGGCCACGGTGTAATGCTGACAGGCGGTCGGCCTGATGCCCGTGAGCTTCCCGGGGTCTCCTGTCTCTCTTTAATACGACTGTCTCTTTTCTCAGCAGGAGAAGCTTTAAACTGTGTGATCTCCAGTGCTAAGCGATGTCTTCTCTTCTCTCTCTCTGAGACCCGTGTGCTTTGAGGCGTGTTCAGGCTTTATCATTAGTATGATAATCATATATCACTGCTGATAATTACGTGCTGCGATTCTCATCCTTTCATCTTTCAGACCGTCCCTCCGTTTACACACATTGGGTCTGCAAATGTCTTATTGTATTTTAAAATTAATTTTAAAATTTGCTTTAAAAATAATTTATTTAAAAATCTTATTTATTTATTTATTAATTTACTTTTTTTTTGTTTTTTTGTCTGAGGTGCTTCACCTTCATAACATTTTGTTTGATCACTTTAGAATGTCACTTTTTTGTGAGTTTTGCTTTTTTGTAACCAACTGTGGAGTTGAGTATTTTATTTTTTAACATTTCACATTAAAATGTTTGATTATTTTATTTTGTAAAAATGCAAAAAAACAAAGAACAGTTGCCGAGTTAAACTGTGTAGTTTGCAATTTAGTTTGGAGTGAAATGTAGTTTAGTTGTAACTTATATTTCAGACAAATGGAAAAGATTGTTTTTCCAATTTTAACAGTTTTACTTTGGTCACAGTTTGAGGCAAATAGAAGAAAAAATATTTAATATTAAGGCTTTGCACATGAAATTAAGCTGTTTTTTAAAAAATCTATTATTTAGTTTCGTTGCATATTATTTCTGTAAAATACCTTTATCCTCTTTCTTGCTTACACACACACACACACACACACACACACACACACACACACACACACACACACACACACACACACACACACACACACACACACACACACACACACACACACACACACACACACACACTTTTCCTTCCCACTGCGACTGCATTTTGCTTATAAACATGCTCGAGCATGAACGCACAATAATTCTGAAATATAAAAAATGACAAATTAAAATAATGGTGTTTTATTAGAATATGTAGGTTTCATAAATGTAGACAGTTTGAGCAGTCATGAGGTATAGGTTTCAAACTCATTTAAATAAATCCATTGAAGTCAAAGTAATTCTCACGTTATATGCTCTTATAAATTTCATCTAGTGATATATTCAAAGAAAATTTCCCAGAAATCTTGATAAAAATATATTTTCTTGCACCACATTATAAAAATTTTTTCTGTAGTTCTTACATTTTTTTTTTTTATTATTATTGGAAATTGCTAATTTTTCAATTAATAAAAAGTGGGTAAATTTCGTAATAGCACGGTAAAAACATGATAACATTTAAAGCTTTTGTGCATTTGAGAAGTTACTGATTAGAAAAATATGAAATTATTAAGACTGTTTTATAAGCTTACGCTCAACCGGGTCCAAACTGACCCGTGAATGCAAAAGGTGTATATACAGTTTTGAATGCATTAGGATGGTTAAAGCTTAAAGGTATTAAACGATGTAAATGATAGACGTAGTTTTAGTGCCTGTAGTTTCACTGGTGCATTAGTTCATTCCTGTGGCTGTTTTACTGCAGCTTTTCCTGCTTCATTAGTTCCTTAGCAGTTCAACCTCCCCAAAGTCATTTCAATCCCTGTTCCGTATGTTTTTCCATTAATAATTCATCTCCAAAGTGATTAATATTTTACGCCTACATGCTGAAGCTCGTAGCAGACAATAGATATGAATTAATCAGGCTGTGTTGGCAAGCCAATAGATCGATCGCTATAGCGTTTCCTTTCAGTTTCAGGGCTAGTGAGTTTATAAGGCTAATGTGCTGATATGAGCCACTTTACTCTCTTTAACTCGTGTTCCTGGGGTTATTGAGAACGCTTCATCCCTGCGAGTTATTATAAAAGACATGCGTTGACAACTTTTAACCAATGAGACCCTGGATCACGTCACCAGTCTCGAGTCGCACGGGGATATCTGTGGCAATATCCAACTATACACCGTATGGGTCAAAATTATCCATTCTTCTTTTATGCCAAAAATCATTAGGATATGAAGTAAAGATCATGTTCCATGAAGATATTTAGTAAATTTCCTACCGTAAATATATAAAACATGTATGTGTGTGAGTGAATGCTGCACAATCGCCAACATAAATGAACAACTTTAAAGGAGATTTTCTCAATGTTTCCATTTTTTTTGCCTCAGATTCCAGATGTTCAGTAGTTGTATCTCGGCCAAATATTGTCCTATCATAACAAACCACACATCAATGGAAATATTATTTATTCAGCTTTCAGATGATGTATAAATCTCAATTTCAAAAAAAGTGACCCATGTGACTGGTTTTGTGGTCCAGGGTCACAATAGTCCAATATGTATTTACTCATATTTTGGGTAATGCAGTCATTCTAAATCTAAAGCAATAATATCAAGTGATAGATGTGAAAATACACTCTACCGTTTAAAATCAGATTTTTTTTCTTTGTTTTCTTTGAAAGAAATCAATACTTCATCAAGGATGCATTAAATTGATCAAAAGTGACTGTAAATTGAATACAGAAGATTCTATTTGGAATAAATGCTGTTCTTTAGAACTTTCCGTTCATCAAAGAATCTTTATAAATAAAATGCATCACTGTTTTCAACACTGATAATAATCATAAATGTTTCTTGAGCATCAAATCATCATATTAGAGTGATTTGTGAAGGATCATGTGACACTGAAGACGGGAGTAATGATGCTTGATCACAGGATATAAATTACACTTTACTATATATTCACATAGAAAACAGATGATTTACATTATAATAATATTTCACATTTTTTACTGTATTTATAATCGCATAAATGCAGCTTTGGTGAGCAGACGAGAAACATTAAAGACCCCAAACTTTTGAACTCTTGTGTGAATATATATAATTTGTATATAAAAGTGTGTTTTTAACTGTAAGGTCGTTGTATTGGTGGAAAGTGGAGCCGCGTCTGTGTGTATTAATGCAGATTTGTTGTGAACGCTGTCAGTGAGCGAGAGTCTCTCATGCACAGATGTTGTGATGTTGTTTATTTGAGCTGTTCTTCACACTGTCAAGGTCAAGCGTCCGTGTGTGTGTGTGTGTGTGTGTGTGTGTGTGTGTGTGTGTGTCTCACCGGAGACTCTCTGTTGTGAGACTCAGAGGATCTCCAGTCGTCCTCGTGTTTTTCTTCTCGGTCTGTGTTTGTTAAGCGGCTCAAATCTGTTGCCCCTCCAGATCTGAGATGCGTATCTGTGCTTAAAGCTGCAATATGAAAGATTTTTCTAATAAAATATCCTAAAATCACTTGCACAGTGTGATAGCCTATATTTCCTGCAGTGTTGTACTTACAATATCCCAAAAGTTCCCAAAGATTTTTAATTTCAGAGAAATTCACAATTTTAAATAACGGCTCGTCCATGTTCACTTGTCGCCTGTCAATGACGTAATATCCGCGTTATCCCTGTTTTCCGCCCGTAACCATGGCGACAGACGTGGACGACTGCGTGACCTGCTTCACACCACAGTCATGTTAAACACATCAGTGTATTCACTCATCCATAAACATTATTAGATTCATCGGCATGATGAATAATTCCGCTTATGCGTCCTCAACCTACGCCTGTGTTACTGTAAGAGGTTAGCGATCGCTAGCGGCGAAAACAATTACATACTGTAGCTTTAATAAAAGTTTGAGAATAGCAGACCGTTGTAAAAGCAGGAGTTCCAGTGGATAATGTCCCTCTGGAAGATGCTTTCGTCTAAATCCACTTCCAGAAACCTGTAGTTTGATTGTGGAGGATGTTCAGATCTTCTCCAGATAGGGCACTCATGGCACAACTAGAGCACACTAGAGCATTTGGTGCTAAACTGAGTGTGTTTAACATCAGTTTGATTAGTTTCCAAACTAGGGTTTGTATGATATTTATTGTACATGTGCACATGATGTGTGTGTGTGTGGTGTGTTTTAAACAAAAACACATGAAAGTTGCTTTCATGAGCAGAAAAAATGCTTGTAAAAATGTTGTGCATGTTAAGCAGTACTTTTATTTATTTATTTTTGATTCAAAGTCCTCTAGGAGTGTCAGAATGCAATAAAGTTTAGTGATATTTTTTTTTTCTTTTTCTTTTTTTTTCTATTTTTGAATTTATATGTTTTTTTCCAGTCATTCATGATTTACTTTAATTTAATAAAAAAATAGTTTTAGATTTTTTTTTTGTTGTTATTATAATGAATCATCCTGAACAAACAACTAAACAAATAACATACTTTGCTACACTCATAAAGACTTCACTTGTGTCATTACTGGATGAATCAGCATTTTCGAACAAATCTCCTGAATGAATGATTCAATCACTGGTGTGTTTTTTTGTTTGTTTTTGTTTTCAGGTTGACATAACTAGAATTTTATATATATATATATATATATATATATATATATATAAACGGGATAAATTAAAATATGAAATTTCAATTTTTGTTTTTAACTGATTTTAAAACTTTTGTCTTATTTTAAAGTCCTGCTGTAGTCAATAATTGTATCCCTTAAAACTCATCTCTGATCTCCAAAATTACATATTTAAGTGTTTTTCTTAGAATTTTTTTTTCATGCCTAAAAATATCTTGACTGTAACTCGACACCCTTGCCTCATTTAGTATGTGTGGGTCTATGAATATGCAAATGCGCCCCGCCTCCACTCACTCACTCAGCTCAGAGATCCACTGGTTGACGATCACACGTTGATCTGATTGGTTACAAGGTAGTTTGTGACGTCAGAAACACCAGCGATTTCAAAGCGTGTTTTTGAGACTGTCTTTGGTTCACTGCAGTTTTAAGGAGGAAATACTCAGCAATGCTGTCGACTTATGAACTTACACATGATTTGTCTTAAAGCATATTAAAAACACCACATACACACATAAACAACATTAAAAGCTGGACTTTCACCATTTTAGTTTATTTTAAGGCCCTCTTGCACAGTTTCCCGAGGCCTCTGTTTGAGAAGCAGTTTAATAGTAAAACCACAGTGAATGTTCTGTCATGGTTTAGTGAGTCTTCCACCTCTCGTTCGCCGGGTGATTCTCACATTAAAGCTGTGAATGATCAGTGTAATGTGTGGAGATTCAGACCGGGTCTCTGTCAGGAGTCTCAGGCCCCACACATGCATCATGATCACAAGATTCTCCTGCAGTTAGCCCGCGGACACACACACACACACACACACACACACACACACACACACACACACACACACACACACACACACACACACACACACACACACACACACACACACACACACACACACACACACACACACACACACACACACACACACTCTCTCACACACACACACACACACACACACACACACACACACACACACACACACACACACACACACACACACACACACGTATATCCCTCCAGAGCGCCGATGCCTTTGAATTTTGGGAAGGATAAACAAAAACACGCTGTCAGTCTCGAGTCCCACCGAACGCAACCTGTGCAATCGTGTGTTGTTTTAACAATGTGTTCTCCATGCGTACACACACGTCTCCTCAGGCGAGTGTGTGTGAGTTTCCCTCGTGCATGTGTGTGTTTTAAGGCAGGGTGTGTGTGTGTGTGTGAGTTTCCCTCGTGCATGTGTGTGTTTTAAGGCAGGATCTGGTGTGTGTGTGTGTGTGTGTGTGTGTGTGTGAGAGAGAGTTTCCCTCGTGCATGTGTGTGTTTTAAGGCAGGATCTGGTGTGTGTGTGTGTGTGTGTGAGTTTCCCTTGTGCATGTGTGTGTTTTAAGGCAGGATCTGGTGTGTGTGTGTGTGAGTTTCCCTTGTGCATGTGTGTGTTTTAAGGCAGGATCTGGTGTGTGTGTGTGTGTGTGAGTTTCCCTTGTGCATGTGTGTGTTCTAAGGCAGGGTGTGCGTGTGTGTGTGTGTGTGTGTGTGTGTCCCTCGTGTGCATCTCTACGGTAGCATCAAAGCGGACACAGGGGCCGTATCAAAGTCTTAACCCCGCTCCATTAATAATGTGCTGTAAATAAAGCAGTGGCTCTGAGCAGCTGAAGATCCTCGAGCTCCAATCAGCAGAACAGCCTCGTTAATAATACATATCCTCCACACACGCGTCTTTCCCTCTTCCAGGCATTTCCTCATTCCTTTCTTTTAGCAGATGCTCATGTGACTGAGACTCTGACACGTTCTCCCAGTTCGATCAGTGGTGTGTGTGTGTGTGTGTGTTCATGGTGTGTTCAAACTTGCCATCTCAGATACACCAGCACACCGACATGCCATTTCAGATATATATTTAAATTTTGTACAAAAAAACAACGAACACACACACACACACACACACACTTTCCTGTTTGACAGTCATAGTGAGGTCCGGGTAAATTAACCTGTAAACTGAGGACCACCATTTCTGCTGCATCTACAGGTAAATGTTGACTAGATTTAAACACTAGATGTCTCTGTGATTCACATTATCACCTCAGATTCTTTAAAAAACAAAGGAAAAGACCCAGTTTTTTACCACCTGAGTGAGGACATTTTCATGGGGGGCGCTATTGAGTCCGTTTCAGATTTAATTATTTTAGAATATTTTAATTAATTAGTACATTATTTTTATCTATTTATTTGTTTTAGAATGAACATCTCCAAGTTATTATTTAACTGAACAAACATGAGTTCAGTAATGACTCAGAGCTTTTTTTTTTCATGTTGCATTAAGATAGAATAAATAGTTTAATCTGGTCATTATACATTACCATCACTCTATTCTTCTATTTGGTCATTTTCAGTGCTTTGCTACAATCTGTATTGTTAAAAGCGCTATATAAATGAAAGTGATTGATTAAGCATTGTCCTGTTGGTCACCATTAAGCTACTAGAGAAATGCAAAAAAAAGTATTTTAAAAACAGTCTAATTAAACGTTTGTTAGACTGTTTTATTCGTGTAATTTGACGAAGCAGATGAACCAGAGTGAACAGCTCGGTTTTATTCATTTAACACAGAAATTAACACTGAAGGCGAACACAGACACAGACGTTTTTAAAACATAAGGATTCGTGAAGCAGACCTCCGTTTCACCGCAGCAATTGTGTTGTAAACAAAGTTCTTAACATCTTTCCAAGATCGTTCCTTCAGGACCTTCTCTTCTTCTAGGCACCTCATGCAGTCTGCTTTTCCAGGAACTCTTTGTTCTGCCACAAACCTTGCTAGATGTTTGTTTACCGCCCTTCTCTCTGCTTCACTCCATGGTTTCCTCAGTGTTATTCCGGATATCTCTACAAATGACAAAGACAATACAGATTGCAGAACAATAAAAACAGACCAAAATGTAGCTTTCTTAACCTGCTTTTACTTGTCCACAGTCAGAGAAAGTATTTTGTCCTAATTTTATCCTCAAAAATATTTGTTCCAATTCATTCCATTTGTTAAGTATGCATCAGTACTAACAAAAAAAAAACCTGGCTCAAACTAGTCTTAAGAGGTCTCTGTACCATTAAAACATTCTGCAAGTTTCATAGCTTAAGTTGCCCTCCTCATTACAAACAAAAGCATTTAATCAATCAAGCGCCAAACGCAGCTTGTTTGGATACTGTGGGATTGATGACGTTACATGGACAAATATATCTGCACGTGACCACCTCTAGAGCAAGACATCAACCAATAGCTATAAATCACCACACCACAGGCCCCGCCCACTGGCATTCTGGGACTCTGCTGACCTGGGGAGATTGTAAATAGCATGCACACCCCACAAGCCAGCAATCCACATGATAACAATAATAAATAATTAATGCATTAATGCATGTAGATTAACAGGATTAGTCATAAACACTAACAAATATGAAGTGAACAAATGGTCATAAATAAGTAAAGAAGTTTTTGCTTTTGACTTTTTTTGCAAAAAAATAAAAATAATGGGAAAAAAGTCACCCAAGAATTGAACTTAAAATTGCTGAACTATAAAAAAAATAGTTTTGAGGAAACACTGAAAAATGCCAAACTTAAAATGACACCCTGCGGCTTGTGACGATACACTGATGTCCTAAGACACCAAACCATAGGCTTTTGTAAGAAACTGAACAGAAACTGACCCACCAGTTGAGAAACGCTTTAGACTAGTCCTATTCAATGTTTTTTGTTTGTTTTTTAAACATGATACTTTAGGAGTGTCTTGTTTTTTGTTTAAACTAAATGTTATTAGTAATATAAATATAATTAAAATAATAAATTTAAATTGAAGATTATTTTGAAGAAAATACACAAACCGTGGGCCTATTTTACTAGTTTTAAACTCCAAGTAAAATGTAAAGCCTGCCATGAAAAGGCGTTGTTTTTTTCCTAAGCATTATGGAAGTGGTCAACACTTTTATAATCAATGCATCATTACGAATCATTAACTCATCAGCTCATTAGTAGAGACTGCAAGACCTGAATTGGGTGTATCTGTTAAGGAAGACATACTAAATGTGGAGGGCAGGGGTGCTGTAAAGACAAATAAATGTTCTAATAATCTTTAGATCCATCAGTTATCAAAATTGTTAGGAGCAAAGATATAATAAAAACTTACCCTTAGCTTTCCCTTTAGCCCTTTTCCCCACTCTTTTCCTCTTTGATGAGGAGAGCTTCTTGGTCTGCTCTCGATCTGAAACAGGCAAACAGTGAAGCTCAGGGATTGTGGGATGTTCAGTACTGAAGCACTGATAGTGAAAGCTGACAACACTAAAGTGTTTATGGTTACCTGGACTTCATCACAAACACCAACTCACCTGCTGTATCTGAACCCTCATCCTCAATGCATCTCTCCGGGGCTTTCTGAGGAGAGAAGAGCTCAGCCACTCTTTTCCTCTTTGATGAGGAGAGCTTCTTGGTCTGCTCTCGATCTGAAACAGACAAACAGTGAAGCTCAGGAATTGTGGGATGTTCAGTACTGAAGCACTGATAGTGAAAGCTGACAACACTAAAGTGTTTATGGTTACCTGGACTTCATCACAAACACCAACTCACCTGCTGTATCTGAACCCTCATCCTCAATGCATCTCTCTGGGGCTTTCTGAGGAGAGAAGATCTCAGCCACTCTTTTCCTCTTTGATGAGGAGAGCTTCTTGGTCTGCTCTCGATCTGAAACAGACAAACAGTGAAGCTCAGGGATTGTGGGATGTTCAGTACTGAAGCACTGATAGTGAAAGCTGACAACACTAAAGTGTTTATGGTTACCTGGACTTCATCACAAACACCAACTCACCTGCTGTATCTGAACCCTCATCCTCAATGCATCTCTCTGGGGCTTTCTGAGGAGAGAAGAGCTCAGCCACTCTTTTCCTCTTTGATGAGGAGAGCTTCTTGGTCTGCTCTCGATCTGAAACAGACAAACAGTGAAGCTCAGGGATTGTGGGATGTTCAGTACTGAAGCACTGATAGTGAAAGCTGACAACACTAAAGTGTTTATGGTTACCTGGACTTCATCACAAACACCAACTCACCTGCTGTATCTGAACCCTCATCCTCAATGCATCTCTCTGGGGCTTTCTGAGGAGAGAAGAGCTCAGCCACTCTTTTCCTCTTTGATGAGGAGAGCTTCTTGGTCTGCTCTCGATCTGAAACAGACAAACAGTGAAGCTCAGGAATTGTGGGATGTTCAGTACTGAAGCACTGATAGTGAAAGCTGACAACACTAAAGTGTTTATGGTTACCTGGACTTCATCACAAACACCAACTCACCTGCTGTATCTGAACCCTCATCCTCAATGCATCTCTCTGGGGCTTTCTGAGGAGAGAAGATCTCAGCCACTCTTTTCCTCTTTGATGAGGAGAGCTTCTTGGTCTGCTCTCGATCTGAAACAGACAAACAGTGAAGCTCAGGGATTGTGGGATGTTCAGTACTGAAGCACTGATAGTGAAAGCTGACAACACTAAAGTGTTTATGGTTACCTGGACTTCATCACAAACACCAACTCACCTGCTGTATCTGAACCCTCATCCTCAATGCATCTCTCTGGGGCTTTCTGAGGAGAGAAGAGCTCAGCCACTCTTTTCCTCTTTGATGAGGAGAGCTTCTTGGTCTGCTCTCGATCTGAAACAGACAAACAGTGAAGCTCAGGGATTGTGGGATGTTCAGTACTGAAGCACTGATAGTGAAAGCTGACAACACTAAAGTGTTTATGGTTACCTGGACTTCATCACAAACACCAACTCACCTGCTGTATCTGAACCCTCATCCTCAATGCATCTCTCTGGGGCTTTCTGAGGAGAGAAGAGCTCAGCCACTCTTTTCCTCTTTGATGAGGAGAGCTTCTTGGTCTGCTCTCGATCTGAAACAGACAAACAGTGAAGCTCAGGAATTGTGGGATGTTCAGTACTGAAGCACTGATAGTGAAAGCTGACAACACTAAAGTGTTTATGGTTACCTGGACTTCATCACAAACACCAACTCACCTGCTGTATCTGAACCCTCATCCTCAATGCATCTCTCTGGGGCTTTCTGAGGAGAGAAGAGCTCAGCCACTCTTTTCCTCTTTGATGAGGAGAGCTTCTTGGTCTGCTCTCGATCTGAAACAGACAAACAGTGAAGCTCAGGGATTGTGGGATGTTCAGTACTGAAGCACTGAGTGATTAACAGTCCTTAAAGAGCAGACTTTCTGTAAACAGACTTCATGCACAAAAATGCATGAGATATTTTACTCAATTAACAGATTAACAAATGAAATAAAACAGTGTTTAGTTTTGATTTATATTTACAATGCTCTCTCCAGCACAAATACGTTCACAGAAGAAGAGGAGAGACAGCAGAAAGTGCTAGCTGCTTTATTTACTAACACACTATTTCAGTTTTTATTGTGAGAGTACACAGATAAACCTCAGACTCTCTCCAGTCTCTATGAGCATTAATGGTGGAGTATTTTAAGACGCGTTTGAACTGGTCTTATGAAGCGGTTCAGATAACGCCTGAGCCTCGTTCAAACATCATATCAAACCTAACACTGCCTGACATCAAGATTAGATAAGATACATTTTTAATGACATTTATTTACACAATTTCTAAATTCTATTAGGACTCATTGGACCTCTAAAAACAGGAGAAAAGTGCAGAATGAACCAACTTATTTTTAATCAATGATTTTAGACAAATACATTATAGATTGACTACAAGTTTAAAAACAGCACTACACTTTATAATTAAGAAAATAGAAATTATCATCATGAAATGGGTCTTCCTGAACGGCAATACCAAAAAGAAGAGGTCAAGATATTGCTGTATGACAGGTTTTTAGTTAACCTGTTTTCACAAACTTGTATAGATTTTAGTAGTTGAGCTTTCCCTGAACAACTAAAATGTGAGTGTCTAGAAATGTTTAGATCAGATGTTGATGCTTATAATGAGCTAGGCAATAAGAAATTAGTATATAAAACATTGGAATATTATTTATATACTGTGCTAATAAAAAAAAAAGCATGCGTGCATGAATGACAGCACAAAAATTGTATTTTTTTTTTTTTAAGAGCAGGTAAATTATTGTACAAAAACATGTACAGTTTATCAGTGCATATGAAATTAAATGATACTCATTACTCTAAAAGGCTCAATGCTAGAATGTTAGAATTACTCAAAGTTTAAAAGTTTATTTGTTAACCAAAGAAGTTAATTTTTTTATTAAAATGTTTAAGTTTTAGTGTTGTTTTTTTGTTTTGTTTTACTTAACTATTCCCTGTTCTTATTTTGAAAGAATAAAGAGTTAGACAATAAAAAAAAAAGTATGCTTTAAGGTTTATAGGGAGTTTAAGATGTAATTAACAGTTTGAATAATTAAGTTATTTATGGAGTATCTAAATTACTTGTCAGACAGAGTAATTAGAAAGGCACTTTAAGTAACATTAGTAACAGGAGTGATAACATTAGTAATTTAGCTCAGGTGAATATCTCAGTATTTTTAAGTTTGTCGAATGGCTTGCTACAGCCGTACATGGTACATGTGATGGATCTGGTAAATTGCACCACTCAATGTGCAAGTAATCTTACCAATTTTCTACAGTAGTGTAAATAGGGTATGTACCCACAAAACGCTGCATTGGAAAAAAAATTAAGTCCACCATGAGTGTATTAAAAACAACTGTTACCCGATCCTTACTAGTCTCAAACATCCTCAATGGTGACACGTCGACGTCACTTCCCTTGTTTGGGAAAAGCAGGTAAAAGTCCACCTACTACGTCTGTGTGCATGTCAACTTCCTGTCAGAAAGCGATGCATCTAACGACGAATGCAATGATATTTTGTTGATAAAACAATTTCACAAAAAAACATTGTGAAACTAAGTTGTTATTACTTCAGGAAAAAAAAAATGATTTATATTTTAATCAAGGTGATGTCACGAGACTCCGCCCACATCACAAGTTGACATGCACACAGACGTAGTAGGTGGACTTTTACCTGCTTTTCCCAAACCAGGGAAGTGACGTCGACGTGTCACCATTGAGGATGTTTGAGACTAGTAAGGATTGGGTAACAGTAGCAACATTACTGGTGTGCTTTTTGAGACAAACAAAGGCACGGGCATATTTTAAAAGGTCAGTCAGTGCAAGTTTCTTTCAGTTCAAACAGCTCAGACTTTGTGCCTATATTTTAGACTAAGACAACTGTTGTGGCTTAGAATCTAGTGGAAATGAGATTGTGTTCAGAATCTAGTGTGGTTCTGCACTGTACACAGAGACTGGAGAAACTTAAACTCACCTGCTGTATCTGAACCCTCATCCTCACTGCATCTCTCCGGGGCTTTCTGAGGAGAGAAGAGCTCAGAACATGTGTCTGAAAAACAAAAAGTGACATGAAGAACATGATGCGGCTGATGCAGTGGAGGAGATCATTTATAGGAGTAAGATTACTCATGTTAGTAGTTACTGTGACGTATACACATTTTACTAGTTAGACTTTTCCACCTTTTTACAAAAGGTGCTTCCAATTAATGTCACATTTGCTGGACAAGTTTACTGTTTATATGGACAAGTATTAAATTTAAAATTGAAATTATACCTTCATTTGCTTCTTTTCCTCTCTTCGGCCTTCCTTTTTTTGTTTGTCTCTGTGAGACAGAAGGACTTTCACCTATAAAAGATTTTAAAAATCAAATACTAGTGCTTGATCTTGGTCCAAAACTCAGAAGTACAAAAGTAACTTTGATTAAGTGAGCTACATATATTAATTACACGTTTTCCCCTGATTTCACAGACAAGATTTAAGCCTAGTCCTAGACTAAAATGTAAATCTGAGCTGATTCAACTGAAAGCAACTTGCACGGACTAATCTTAAAACATCCCAGAGCCTTTGTTCTGTCTTAAGATGCACAGCAGTGATGTTTTTCCTAAGCATGTTTATAAAAAAATTACTCAAATGTCCTAATTGAACTATGGCCTGACTTATGCTAAGCTCTGTCTGTGACCAGCCCTTGGTCTATGTGAAAGTACATTTCTATGACACGTTAAACCAGTGTTACGGTCAAGAAGATTGCATAGCCCCACCCAAAAAGTAAACAGTGCACCAGCAATAAACATACATAGTGCATACATACCGTTTACTGAAGGACGGAGTGTGTCAAGGTTCTTCCCTCTTAGGGTTTCAGTACCTTGCTCCATTGCAAACAGAAGCTTACTTATTTTGGCAATTTGGAATGTTTTGTCCGTCTGTCTGTAAAAGTCACAGTGAACTCTGATGTCATGACCCATGAACCTTGCAACTTGCTCCAGCTCTTGTTCAGTAAGGTCCAAGAGTTGGCAGAGTGTGGCGACCTGTTTTCTTAATTTTGTTGATCTTAGGAGTTCAGGGTTTTCAGTTTTACTTTCTTTTGCATATTTTCGCAGGCAGTCACATCCACGTATGTTTGTCATTGCATCAGGTCTTGCAAACAGATAAGGATTCTCAGCAGGTACGCCAGCTTCTTCTCTCCTTTGGACCAACAAATTAATTGACTCCTTCATTCTCTCAGTCAAGAAAACGGGAACTTTTTTTCCTCTTTTGCCCCTGATTTCTATGCGAGTTAATATCTTGCTCAACTCCTTTTCCAGCGGTGACAAAGTACTGTAAATATCCTCATTAATGGCATTTGTGCTCGCTTTCTTGTAGGTGTCGAGAGTTAAGCGAGATGCTTCGCCTTCACGGCGCTTGTTGAAAATAATAACTTGTGCTAGAACGGTCTCATTTAATGCCTTGTAAGCTCGTAAATTCATTTGCTGTGTCAGGTTTGCTCTTGCTTCATCTTCTACCATCCTGAGATGGTCTCTCAGAGCAATCACATTTTTGGTGAGGGGGATGTCATCTTCTTTATTCCATCTTTTTTCTTGAATGGTTTGGTGAGCGGCGATAGAAACACTGTTCCTCCAGTTTTTCTCCAGAAGTTCAAAGAATTTTTTTGCTTTCTTCTCTGAAAGATCATCTTCATTCATAAGAGCCTGCCCAATCAGGACCTCTACAGCCCCTTTCAAACAGAATCCAATTTTTACTGCTGTTGAAGGTTTTCCATACTCATTCTTGCCTGGACTAAATTGGGTAAGACGCTTGGCAACATTAACAACAAACTGAAATCTTGCAGGTGCACACAAATCTTCAAGACCTCTGACAGTGTTGTCCATTTCTTTAGCAACCAGCATGAATCGGCCAAGCTCCCTCATTCTTTGTGCAATGTACTGGTGCCTCGACCTGACACGACCATGTTTTCCATACAGCGATTCTCCATACTTGCAAATTAAAGAATCATTTCTGATGTGAAACGACACATCATCTTGTCTCATTGTGTTGATGATCTTCTGACACCCGTCGGAGGATGCTGCGATTGGAAGCAGGCATGCAGCACGACTTTGCACTCTTCTTCGTGTGTTTTTTTGGTTATCATCTTGATCTTTCAAACAGGACTGTTTTGTTCTGCACGACGACTGATGTCTCCATAGATCTTTCTTTCTGAACATCCCAAAACAGAAAGGACATGGCAGGTAATCCTTAATAGAAGCATCAACTGAAGGCTGTTTCCAAGTTATTATTTGTCCTGATCCTTTCTCTAAAACATCTGTATTGTGTCTGAAATCGCCTTTGTTTCTCAACTGTTCCAAAAGAACTTTTCTTTCTTTGGAACCTAATGGAAAACTAAAGGCATATCCCACATCTTTAATATCCATATGTTTTCTTTCCAAATGTCTGGAGATCTTGGTTTGTGCTTTACTGCAGTAGAGACAATAATGTTTTTTGTCCCATGCTCGCCTAAAGCCTTCCCTTTTTGTTGAAGTTTTTACGGTGACAGCTGGTTTGCCTTTGTCTTTTTTGTTTATCTGTTGTTTTTTGTTGTGTCTTTTGATGTAACTTTGGGAGTTCTTTTCTTTATTTATGGTACATTTGCCGTCTTGCTGTTTGTCATCATTCAAATCTTCATTTTCGCTGGACAGATTAGGTGCTCCTTTGTCAGGGCTTGAAAAATCTTCTCCACTGGATGAACTTTTAGGTTTGTAGTCTGGATCTAAACCAGAGCAGCTGGATATGTCTGATTCAGGGAACTCTGAGACTTCTGATTCCTCTTGATCTGACTCCTCATGAATATCATTAGACTACAAGTAAAATGCATAATTATCATGAGATCATTAAAGAGACATTTTGAAGATGTGCTATTTGACTTTCTGATATTTAAGTAAGTTCAACAGTAGCTGTAACACTTAGCAAAAAGGTTTATTTGTTAACATTAGTTAACTACTTAACATGAACTAACAACTAACAGCACTTCTACAGCATTTATCAATCTTAGTTAAAATTACCATCAAGAGTTACTTATGTATTATTCAAATAAAATTTTGCAACGGTTAATGCACTTTTTTTTTCTTTTTTTTACAGTTAACTATGGTTGCACATAAAATAGGCTATATTAGGCCAAACTACATTAAAAAGCAGAACTGCTGCCCCACGCACAGTGACGAGTGTGAGAGTCATGCAGATTTGTGTTTCTAGGGCAGATAAGGTTGTTTACCGTTATATATAGGGTTAGGGTTAGTGCAGCAAATGTATTGCTCATTGTTAGTTCATGTAAGTTAAAGGGTTAGTTCACCCAAAAATGTAAATTCTGTCATTAATAACTCACCCGCATGTTGTTCCAAACCCAAGACCTTCAGTCATCATCTTTGAAACAGAAGTGAAGCTATTTCTGATGAGGGCGATTAATTAAAGGGATACTTCACCCAAAAATGAAAATGTGATGTGTATCTGCTTACCCCCAGGGCATCCAAGATGTAGGTGACTTTTGTTTCCTCAGAAAAACACAAACACACACAGACAAATCCAAATGACACCCTGCGGCTCGTGACGATACACTGATGTCCTAAGACACCAAACCATAGGTTTTTGTAAGAAACTGATCAATATTTATATCATGTTTTACCTTTGATACACAGCAATGTCCATCTGTCCTGAGCACGAGCTCATCATCCGGTTCGTGACTCGTGTAGCGCTCTGGCGTAGAATACGCAAACACCGGAAGCGATCCGTCGCATGAGTACAACACTCATTGTTTACACAGAGCACAGAGGTTGTGGGTATAGCGGCTATTCAAAGCGGTAATTACTTGCTTAAACCGATTTAAAGCTAAAAGATTACGTTTGCTTGCGCAAACTCATCTGAGACTGTTTTTTATCACCGGTTTCCCTTCCGGTGTTTGCATATTCTACGCCAGAACGCGTTCACATGTAAAGAGCCGGATGATGAGCTCGTGCTCAGGACAGATGGACATGGCTGTGGTAAAAAAAAAATCAAAGGTAAAACATGATATAAATATTGATCAGTTTCTTACAAAAACCTATGGTTTGGTGTCTTAGGACATCAGTGTATCGTCACGAGCCGCAGGGTGTCATTTGGATTTGTCTGTGTGTGTGTGTGTGTTTTTCTGAGGAAACAAAGTCACCTACATCTTGGATGCCCTGGGGGTAGGCATGTGCCGGTATAAAATTTTCATGCTGCGATTAATTGATTGAGCTTTTATCACGGTATACGGTATTATCACGATATTTTAATTGCTCAAAAGAAACAGATGGATTGAAAAAAAAAAAAAAAAAACTTGCATCACAATAGGTGTAATTGTGATTGTCAAAACATTTGGTAACTAAACAGAATTTTACACAATTTTCACGATTTCAATTCAATTCTTGGGATTTGATTTCAATTTTGATTCAATATTGACTCTTTGGATAAATATTAGGTAGGCTACAGTAGATAGCCTACATGTTAATTTTTCTCAAGAAAAAATAAATCTCACATAATGCTGTAAACATACAGAGAGCCCTGTCAGCTGGTATTATTAAAGGTTAAAAATTAACTAATTAAATTAAATATAATTTGGTTTTCATTATAATAACAATTATGACACAAGTAAAAATATAATACAAATGTAATATAGTGCACATATTTAGCAAAATACTCCTCTCTATAGCTATTTTTTCTAGTCAACTAACATGCTGGTCATTAAATGGCTTTCCTGGGGTAAATGTAACGTTCTGTGACATAATTGTTCACCTGCAGTTTTATTGACATTTCCGTGGCTGAAAAACACTGATTGATGATATTATGAGGCATAAATACCTTTCGGTAAGTTGTACTGTATCTTTAAATAAGAGGTAACAGATGATCGGTTTACTTGAACTGAGGCGCTACAGCGATCGGTCACGTCACATTTACAAGCACCAAAACGGTATTTATTGTCTGAATTTCGTAATAAAATGGACAGAACATGAGAGCTGAGAATTGTTTTCATATCATAAGTAACCTGCTCTGTCTAGTCTGTCGGTGTCAGTGTCCTCTTTGCTCCGCGATTTTTCTCTGCGTGAGAAAATGGATGTGTGGCACGAGAGCGTGTGAAAAGTGTCGATTGCGTGAGTCTCACACTGAATGCGTAGAGTTGACAGCCCTGCTTTTAGGGGGATAAATCGTCGGCAGCGTTCCTCCTTCCGCCATGCTTGTTCTCCCTGTGAGGATTGTTTACATTAGACTAGAGTGCGCACTGCGCCGCATGCACACAGTGCTTCTACATGTGGGGATTGTTTACATCAGAGTGCGCACGTGTTTCGCGCAGCATATACGCAGTGTTGGTTTAAGCGGTTGATGGAAAATAAGCTAATGCGCAGTCTATAAATATAAATTCTGATCTATTATTTTTCACGGTATTTTGAAGTGCCCGCGATAACAATATCGTGCAAATTCATTACCGCGATTTATCGCATTACCGAATACCGGCACATGTCTACCTGGGGGTAAGCAGATACACATCACATTTTCATTTTTGGGTGAACTATCCCTTTAATTAATCGCCGTCATCAGAAATAGCTTCACTTCTGTTTCAAAGATGATGACTGAAGGTCTTGGGTTTGGAACAACATGCGGGTGAGTTATTAATGACAGAATTTACATTTGTGTCAACCTTTACTTTAATGCATGAAATAATGTTACCAAACGACAACTTACTGTTAAATGGTAAAGTGTTAAAGATCTGTCTCATATTCTCTACTGTAGCCCACGTAAATGTGGCTGGACTAACAGCCATGAGTAATAATCTAAACCTAATAATTCAGATTTTACAGAAGGATGTCATCACAAATAATCACACTGCTTCTAGGAATTAACGGTTCTCTCATTCTTTTCTTATAATGATTCTAGATCCTTTAATTGATTTGTATTATGCGATCACATGGTGTCGTTTAATTTGAAAACTTAGTTTCTGAAGACTATTAAAATATTTTGTAAAGACACATACCTGTGCTGACTTTCCTTCCAATACCTGCACATCATAGAGAAGATTAAAAATTATTCCAGTAACATGTTACAATTAACAAGCTATACAGTAATACTTGACAAATGTTTCAGCATTCAGTTATTTCCATGAGATAAATAAAATACGAAATGCATATATATATATATATATATGAGAGAAAAGCTAAGTCAAAGCTCCTGGTTATTAGTTGTCGCTTCTCTACTTGACTGAAACTGTTTCCAGCGCGTGCCCCTCCCCCTCCCCCTCAAACACTCACACAAGTTACACGAACTCTGATATTGGAAAAAATACGTCTAAAAACAGGTCAGACCTGCAAATCAAACTGAGGCTAAACAAAATTGATATTTATTTTGTGAAAATCGAACGACAAACATATTGACCTACAGATACATTAAACCAATCTCAGTGTGGGATTTTCACTTAATTATTACTGGTAAAAATTGCCCTTCAAAATTAATTTAAAGTGATGTTACAGCATCTTAATGACTAATATTCGACGTCAAATATTAATGTGCCCGCTGGGTTAAGAACTAGGCCTTAGATCGTAAAATGTTACCTGTAAAGTTACTCTAACAACCACCGCGCCACACGACAATCATGACCAATACAAAATAAAATAAAATAATTGCGATGACAAATATGGTGAAGTCTTACCTGTCGTTCAGCAGCAGCAGCAGCAGCAGCAGCGCATTTATCGTGATGCAAACGCAATCGCTCCATCCTCCTCTTCAATCGCTCCATTTCTGCGGCACTCGCTGTGCAGGTGTTCGGGGAGTGGGGGAGGGGTGGGAGTGGGGGAGGGGTGGGCGTGGCCATCAATTAAGGCCTAATCAGGACTCAACTGAGCAAACTATCACGAGCATGTTCTCCAGTGTTTAAAGTCACAAACCGTCAGTCCAATTAATGTGAACAATATTAAAACGGCAGCTATTGCTGTAGTTAAATGCACATTCATGAACACACTACAATGGATCAGTAGTGAAGTACTCAAATTATTAATACAATGTGGAACTCTTTAAGTAAAATAATAATAAAAAATCTATAACCAGCTAAATATACTTTAAAGTAATTATTTTGAAAGTATCTTTTAGAATAAATACTAGATTATAATTTTTGATGCATAAATGAAACCAATCCTATTTTAATTATTAACCTTTTTTATTTTTTATTATTATATTGATATATTTTTATATAATTATATTATTTATATACTTGGTTGTTTTCTGTCAATAATATATATTAATCAATCAATCACTTTTATTTATATAGCGCTTTTAACAATACAGATTGTAGCAAAGCACTGAACATTATCGAATAGGAGAATAGAGTGAGGGTAATGTATAATGACCAGATTAAACTATTTATTCATCAAATGCAGAGATGGTCTCTGTAATCAAAATGATGATAATCACTAGAAATAAGGGGCCCCGAACTAAGCTAGCCAGAGGCGACAGCAGCAAGGAACCAAAACCCCATTCGTGAGAGAATGGAGAAAAAACATCTTGGGAGAAACCAGGCTTAGTTGGGGCCAGTTCTCCTCTGGCCGGTTTCCGGTTCAATATTAAGCACATGTCAGATTGTGCAAAGGACTTCTAGTGTGTGTTATATATAAATATCATTTTTGCATTCATGGTAGTTTCCTTACTAAGAAAACAAAAAAAGTGGTTCATTACATGGGCTCACTGATTAGTTTGCAGTGATTAGTCATGTGACACACTAAACATTTGAATGAGACCCGCTTCATTGCACCGGGTGGCCTTGAGCACCTTTTTCACTGTGCAGGGTCGTCTGATAGTCTTTAAGGCCGGGTCTCACAGACAGGACTTGGCCTAAACCAGAATTAGGCAATAGTTCAATTAAGACATTTTTATGAATATACCTTAGATAAAAACATGACTGGTGTGCATCTTGAGACAAAACGAAGACCGTGACATGTTTTAAGTTCAGTCAGGGCAAGTTTCTTTCAGTTGAAAGAGCTCAGACTAGACTTTCAGGTGAAAAAAACAGCATATGCTGGTTAGGTAGGTTTTGGTGCTGGGATGCTGGTTTTAGCTGGTTTATGCTGGTCCTTGACCAGCAACATGACCAACATAAACCAGCAAAGGACCAGCATAAACCAGCATCCCAGCACCAAAACATACCTAACCAGCATATGCTGTTTTTTCAGCAGGGTGAGTCCATCCAAGAATGTGTGCAGGACACACAAGCCCTGTTCAGACAGGACAGGTTTTACATTTAGAGATGGAGTACAGAAATTATTACCAGAGCTTCTCTGTGGTGTTTGTCTCGTACAAAAGTGCCGTGTCAGAGATCATTAAAGACAATATCAGGACATATTATGCCAACTTCTACCTTGTGTAAAAAGGTCAACGAAAATACCTCAGCTAACAATCCTGTGTTGACAGAAAAGATTTGGTCAGTTTCTGTTTAAAAGTAGACACCTCGAGTGTTTACCACATACAATTCAGATCAAAAAGAAGGTTGAAGGCACAACATTTCTTTTAGCCTTCCGTAGATGCCTTTTTTTCTGACAGAATCCAATCAGAATTTAATTAAATTAATTTATATATCATTCAATTTGACCTGTGTATGCGTCACAAGACATGGATGTAAAGGCACAACATAAATCGAGTTACCCCAGTTTTACTGAGATTTCTCATCAAATGTGAATTCCCTGATAGCACAGGTACATCTCGGAGACGTCTATTTGACGTCTATATTTACATCTGCAAGACGTAGTTTGCTCATCTGCAATACAACTATTGGACGTTTCCTATCAGATGTCAAATAGACGTCTATTAGATGTCTTTAAGATGTTTATGATGTAGAATGTATGTAAAACTGACATCTTACAGACGTCTGCACACAGCAGATGCTTTCCAGATCAAGACATCTTTAACAGACATCTTGCAGACGTACGTGTGCTATCTGGGTTGGCCATTAAAATTACAGACATCTTGAGGTGATATTACACTACTCTTCTACTCTAGTAAAAAATAATCCTATCTGAATAGAGCTAGAGGCCTGTGATTCTTCAGAAAAGCTCAAAAAGACTTGTTATCTTAATATGATACTCGAGGAACCCAAGACAACAGCACTTCTTCATCCACATTGTACACCAAACATAATTTAGCAAACTCCTGTTTTTGTTTCAAGGAAGCCTATATTCTTCAGTTAGCCTAATGATTCAGCAGTGGGGTGTTAAAGCCTGTATGAGTGTGTACAAATCTACACTCTTTAAACAAACAAAAGCCAAAAGCTCACAGGTATGCATCGATTAATGAATGTCCAGCAAGTTTTATCAGACAAAAAGTGACTAAAAATAGGTCAAATGGGGCCTAAACAATAAAAGCTCATCCATAACGTCATATTTGTCAAATTAGCTGGGGTGGACAGTAATGTAACAGTCAGTATTGTTACTTTGTTAATGTACTTTAGTAGAAGTATCTCTAATTTATCAAATAATTTTTATTTGTACAAACTTTTATTTCGCTTGATGCCAAGGTTTAATTGCAAGAATTTCATAAACACATGTAGTTTCTTATTATTTTGAAATAATCATCACGTGCTCCGAGACGCAGAAGCGGTGTTCGATTCGTGAACCAAATGATTCTTTTCAATCAAACTGTTAAATCGGTTCATTAAACACAACTGAAAGATTTGTTAGTTCGTTCATGTTGACGATTCAGTGATTCACCGAATATGATTCAAATAATGCGGTTTGAACGGATCACCGCGAACGGAAGACGCTGGCAGCGGGAGCGCGCGCGACAGACGGCATGTAAGTTATTAAAAACAGAATTTTGAAATATTGTAAATGAAGTCAGGACTGTTAGGTGTTTGTGAGCTAAATGTTTAAGCCCGCTGCATGGACTGCTTTAATGTGGACATGTTATTAATTAATGCACATGCATCTTCATACAAAACGAGTATGCTTGCGTAGTGTTACCTTTTTATATTTTATGTTTGCTATTGTCAATATGCATTAACACATGTTCTTTTTCCTTATTTTATATATTTTATTATTTGCACTCATTTTGTTTTCACACTAGGCCCTGGTTTCACAGACAGAGCTTAGCTTAATCCAGGACTTGACCTTCAATTATGATATTCAAGTAGCTTTTATAAAAATGTCTTAGAAATAACATATAACATATTCACAAAATGTTTTATCTTAACCACTAATAGCTTTCCTTAATATAATTTTACGTTGTTGAGAAGTTGATAGGTTCAGGGTAGGAGTGGGGTTTGGTGCTCTACAAAAGTATGAATATATATATATATATATATCCTTTAAATTTGTATACTATTTTTAATATAAAATGTATGCTTTTACAGATGCAAGGAATTGCGTGCCTCGTGGTCTGACACATGCATGTCTTTCACTGAAGCATCAGCATGAAGTACCTTGCATGTATTATTTATTATTATTATTATTATTAATTATTTATTAACATTAAAAAAGTGAGATTCTGAGCAAATATGTGATGAATTGAGAGTGACTTATTGATAGAGATACTGTAGAAGGAGGTGTATTTACACAGCTGTCTCACCTCGGGGGTTTTCTGCATCCCTCAGCACCTGACTCCTCGCTCTCTGCTGCTTCCTACTCCTAGCTTACACAGAGTAGCTACTCTGGGTTTGACTGAAGCTCCAGACTTGGAGACTGTCCTCAGACTGTCCTTATTATTTTACTCTATTCCATCAGATGTAAGGGTGAATTCATGAAAACAACTGCCCCAGGTAATCTGATTTTTTTCTTTCTTTATCTTCAAAGATTTGTGTGTATTATGATAGGACAGTAAGTAGACAGGAAGTGAAGTGGCAGAAAGGTTTAAGGCTAGTCTTAAAGTAAAACTCAAGTTAGAGCTGTCTAACTTTAAATAACTTGCACTGATAAATATTAAAAATGTCAGTGCCATTTTTTTTTTCTCAAGATTCACACCAGTAATGTACTTATCAGAGCCATTTTATTAAAGCTACTTACATATCCTAATTTAACTAAGGCCTAGTCCTGGCTTAGTCTTAGAGCTGTCTGTTAAACTGGGCCTAAATACACTAAAAATCAAGTCCTTTTGTACTCTTAAGGAAAATCAAAAAGGAATAATTTTACAGGACTAATATTTCATTAGTGTATCTGTCCTGTTATGCAAGTAAATGCATATGGATGTAAAAAGTTTTAAATAAAACACTGAAAATGATATGTAATCCATGTTAATAAATTATACCTCTATTAAAATGTACCACTCTTTTACTGCAGTAATATTTTAACCGTGACTATAGTAAACACAATTATAATAGACACGTCTATTCTTCAGAGCAAATTAACCATGGTTTTACTGTGCTATCCAAGGTAACTTAGTTTTTGTACTATTATACATACAATAATATCTAAAAATGGCAATGGTTAACTAAACTATGGCTACAGTCTTTTGTGGATTATAGTTAATCATTTTTAAAAGGGTAATCATGTTTTTGCATTGAAGCTGACCTTTAACCTTGTGTCAGCATTTCATCACTGTACCCTATTAGACGAGATACTTTTTTTAAATGTGTCCAAAATTAGCAAATCAATTCTTAATTTATGGCCTAAAAGTATTTTGTGAGTGAAACTGGACATCTGTATTAAATAAATTCCTTCCGTGATATACCACATTCACAAGAATGGGAAGAACATGTGGTTATAGTAATCTTGACCTTGACCCAAAACCTACTCAGTTTATCTTTTAGTTTGTGAACATCTGTGGCAAATGTGAAGAACTTCCTGATATAATGCATTGAAATATATGGAAAATGCAGTACACGTGAAAAGACAGTGGGGGCGCTAGAGAGCAAAATGTGTGTGAACGCCCGGGGTAAATTCACACACTTTTTTCTCATTTTACTATCTTTTCGAGGACCTCTCTGAAACTTTGAGAGAAGCCTATTTTCAGCCTCCAGAGGCCATTACAGTGAAAACAAAGTGAGGACCGGCCAAAATGTCCTCACTTTGCAAAAATGTCCTCACTCCAAAGGTTAAAAACTCACGAAGGTCCTCACAAAGATAGCTATACAAACACACACACACACACACACACACACACACACACACACACACACACACACACACACACACACACACAATGTCACTCATTAAAAAAAAATATATATATATATATATATATCAAGTGATTTGTCAGGATTATTTTCTCTTTTTTTTTTTATAATAATAAAAAAAAAGTATCTATTAAAACTGTTTTAAAAGGTAAATAATGTAATTCTTATATTAAAATAATGATATATATATATTATTTTAGATTTTTCTGAACAAAATTATATATACTGTATATATATATATATGCACATCATTTCAAATATATATTTTGTTGTTTACAAAAATCTAAAATATTTTATATATATAAAAAAATATATATATATATATATATAAAAAAAAAATAATATATATATATATATATATATATATTTATATATATCATTATTTTAATATAATAATGACATTATTTTTAATAAAATAAAGATTCATGAACAACTGGCATTGCTTCAGTGTAGACTGATTTACAACATTAACTTTGACTGATCATCATTTGAATGATTTTCTTCCATCCCTGTATTTTGTAGAACAGTTTCGTTTGCAGTGTCTCTGTGTATCCGTGTGTCTCTGTGTATCCGTGTGTCTCTGTGTATCCGTGTGTCTCTGTGTATCCCTGTGTATCCGTGTGTCTCTGTGTATCCGTGTGTCTCTGTGTATCCGTGTGTCTCTGTGTATCCGTGTGTCTCTGTGTATCCGTATGTCTCTGTGTATCCGTGTGTCTCTGTGTATCCGTATGTCTCTGTGTATCCGTATGTCTCTGTGTATCCGTATGTCTCTGTGTATCCGTGTGTCTCTGTGTATCCGTGTGTCTCTGTGTATCCGTGTGTCTCTGTGTATCCGTGTGTCTCTGTGTATCCGTGTGTCTCTGTGTATCCGTGTGTCTCTGTGTATCCGTGTGTCTCTGTGTATCCGTGTGTCTCTGTGTATCCGTATGTCTCTGTGTATCCGTATGTCTCTGTGTATCCGTATGTCTCTGTGTATCCGTATGTCTCTGTGTATCCGTGTGTCTCTGTGTATCCGTATGTCTCTGTGTATCCGTATGTCTCTGTGTATCCGTATGTCTCTGTGTATCCGTATGTCTCTGTGTATCCGTATGTCTCTGTGTATCCGTGTGTCTCTGTGTATCCGTGTGTCTCTGTGTATCCGTATGTCTCTGTGTATCCGTGTGTCTCTGTGTATCCGTGTGTCTCTGTGTATCCGTGTGTCTCTGTGTATCCGTGTGTCTCTGTGTATCCGTGTGTCTCTGTGTATCCGTATGTCTCTGTGTATCCGTATGTCTCTGTGTATCCGTGTGTCTCTGTGTATCCGTATGTCTCTGTGTATCCGTGTGTCTCTGTGTATCCGTATGTCTCTGTGTATCCGTATGTCTCTGTGTATCCGTATGTCTCTGTGTATCCGTATGTCTCTGTGTATCCGTGTGTCTCTGTGTATCCGTGTGTCTCTGTGTATCCGTGTGTCTCTGTGTATCCGTGTGTCTCTGTGTATCCGTATGTCTCTGTGTGTCTCTGTGTATCCGTGTGTCTCTGTGTATCCGTATGTCTCTGTGTATCCGTGTGTCTCTGTGTATCCGTGTGTCTCTGTGTATCCGTGTGTCTCTGTGTATCCGTATGTCTCTGTGTATCCGTATGTCTCTGTGTATCCGTATGTCTCTGTGTATCCGTATGTCTCTGTGTATCCGTGTGTCTCTGTGTATCCGTGTGTCTCTGTGTATCCGTGTGTCTCTGTGTATCCGTGTGTCTCTGTGTATCCGTATGTCTCTGTGTGTCTCTGTGTATCCGTGTGTCTCTGTGTATCCGTATGTCTCTGTGTATCCGTATGTCTCTGTGTATCCGTATGTCTCTGTGTATCCGTATGTCTCTGTGTATCCGTATGTCTCTGTGTATCCGTATGTCTCTGTGTATCCGTATGTCTCTGTGTATCCGGACGATGCTTTCACAGCTTCACTGTTTTACTGCCCGTATACGAGCATGATGTGATTTTGCAGATTGTCTCTTCTGTCTGCTTCATGTTTCTGAAGATAACGTCCAGTTAACCCAGCAGGCTTGAAGAGTCCGCTATTCTTCCTCACCGTTCCGGATAGAAACTCGTTCTCCGGGTCTTCGTTCAGATGATGTTCTGAAAGACCTCATTATCAAAGTGCTTCTCTTCTCAGCTGGTGACAACCTGCAACCTCACAATCTCCCACGGGACAAATCACACACAGATATTTCCAGAGCTCTATTCATACCAGATGATGATGATGATGATGATGATGATGATGGTAATCATTTTGAAACCCGTTTAATATTGAGCTTCACGGTGAGCAGAGCCTCAAAATCAAAGCCTGACCGCAAAAATTACAGTTCAACGGAAGGACGGCCGATAGTTTTCAGTTCTGTTGCATTATGGTTTAGTGTCCTCGTGCAGAAATATGATCTGTGTTTACACTCATGAACGTGTGTTTAAAGGTGCAGGAGAGGTCAAACTCACACTTTATCCCTCCAGATTCGATCATCGGCTGAGATTTGATGGATTGATGGACAGCTGTCGGTGTGTGTGTGTGTGTGTGTGTGTGTGTGTGTGTAGATCAGCAGGCACTGTAGCTTCGTCTCAGATGCTGGATTATGATGATCAGAGATTTATGTGGAGGAATCATAAGATGAGACGCATTTACATCTTCAACTGCGTTTCATCTGTTTTGTTTTATGATTTATAGAAGTTTTAACATTTTAAAAAATATGATACTTTGAAACAAAATTTTAGAAAATTTCAATTCAAATAGAAGTTTGAAATTTTTCCCGTTTAATGCATTACATTTTTTTTAAACATTATACTTTTACATTTAATTTAGAAAATTTAAAATTAAGATTTAAGTTTGAAAATCTTGTTGACTCTGCTTTCATATTTTTAAAAACATTATACTTTTACATTTAATTTTGAAAATTCAAATTCAAGATTGAAAATCTTCCGTTGACTGCGTTAACATTTTTAAAAACATGATACTTTTAAATTTAATTTAGAAAATTTAAAATTAAGATTGAAGTTTGAAAATCTTGTTGATTCAGCTTTAAAAAAAATTTAAACATGACACTTTTAAATTTCATTTTTAAAATTTGAATTTCAAGATTGAAAATCTTCCATTGATTCAGCATTAACAATGTTAAAAACAAGATACTTTTAGATGTGATTTTGAAAATGACATATAATAAATTATATATTCATAAATTATTATGTAGGCTATATTATATATAAAATGATAAAATCTCCAGTTACCTGAAATTTTAAAATATAATTTGTTACATTTCATTTTGAAAATGTTAAATTTAAGATTAAAGTTTGAAAATCTTCCATTGACTCAGCATTCAAAATGAAACCTTTTAATTTTAATGTCCATGTTGCGTTTACAACACCTATAAACCTACAAACCAGCACTGACTCTTCCTTCAGCATCTGCAAATATGGTCTTTATTTATACTTCATTTCCTCCGCTGAAAGAGTGATGCATTATAATCATATGTTCAGTGTGTTTCTGTCCATCACATTAGAGTTCAGAGTCTTTCAGATGCCGTTCACACGTGTGTGTGTGTGTGTGTGTGTGTGCTTCTGAAGCGTCAGTGTTCATTGACCCGCTCCTCGATGTTCATCCCAGGACTCTGACAGTAAAGACGCTGCCAGATCTTCTCCTCTCTGCTCATGTTTTGACCCCTGGCTCTTTGTGTCTCGCTTTTGAAAGCGTCTCATTCCCGTTCGGAGAGTGTGAACGATCCCCCAGTAAAAGACGATCGGATCATGAGAACGAAGCCTGATGTTGGCCGTCCATCGCTCAAGCGTTCCTGTGGGAGCTTGTGCTTCACAAGATCTGCTAACTTCTTTTGATATAGGATATTAAATGTGAAACGGCTGCGGTGCGTAGAGACAAACACTGAGTCCAAATGTTCCTCTTTTGGATAAAAGCATCTGCTAAATGCATAAATGTAAAGTCACCTTCATTTATACAGCGCTCTAACAATATAGAGCGTTTCACAGCAGCTTTACAGTGATAATAGGAGATTACAGTAACAGAGATTGTTTAGGCTTTACAGCAGATCTACAATAAAGTTATTGTCCAGATAAAGTTAGTTTTGATTGATTCACTTCCGTTGTAAAGATCATTAGTTATTAACTTAGGCTAACACACACCGTTCTCACAGAGAACAGAAACTTTTAATGTGTTCTGGACGTTCATTTACACGACAACAGTGTTTAGAGGCTCAAGAACACACACCAAACGCACGTCGTCACCTTAAACATGTATGGACGCTTGTTTCTGCCCTGGAATGAAACAATTTAAAAGATAATTGCGACTTTTTATCTCGCAATTCTTTTTATTTTTCTCAGAATTGTATGTTTTAGTCAGGATATAAACTCGCATTTCTTAGGAAAAAATTTTTTTTTCCCCCTCAAATCTCTTGCAACTCGACTTTTCCTCTCTTATGTTGCAAGTCCTGAACTATTTGCCTGAGAAACCCTTTGACTTAAAGTGTTTACTTGAAATACTCCCGAGAGTTCAGTCACTATCATGAAAAATATACATAAAAGCTTGGAATAATTCCGTTTTTTAATGCGTCTGAAAGAATCTCTTCTGCTGCACAAATACAGTAAAATTGTGAAATATTATTATAATGTAAGAAGAAGCTGAGCTTCCGAGCTTTATAATGGGAGTGAATGGCTGGAGAAAATTTGATGCCCAAAAAAGTGCATCCATCCATTATAAAAGTAATTAATACGGCACCAGGGGGGGTTAATAAAGGCCTTCTGAGGTGAAGCCATGCGTTTGTGTAAGAAAAATACCCATATTTAAACTTTATGAACTATAATCACTAGCTTCCGGCAGACGGGCCTACGCATGGATTTACGGTGGAAGAGACGAGAGTAACGCTTGACCCGACACACGGCGTAATGACGAATGCGGAAGCTCAGAGGAAGGAGAAAAACTAATTTGCATGACAACTGATTGTAGATTATCTAGAAATGTAATAGTTCTGCTTTTGATCCGATTGCATTAATGCGTTAAAGGATTAGTTCACCCCAAAATGAAAATTTGCTAATAATTTACTCACCCCAATGCCATCCAAGATATCCATGTCTTTCTTTCCTCAGTGGGAGAGAAATTATGTTTTTTGAGGAAAACATTTCTGGATTTTTCTTCTAACAATGGACTTCATTGGTTACCATCGTTTTTAAGTCCAAATCAATGCAGTTTCAAAAGTCTCTGAAGTGTTTAAACGGGCTGTGCGCGATCACAGCTGAAGAAGAGGTTGTTATCTAGCGAAACCATAGGTCATTTAAAAAAATAAAATAAAATTGTATAGACTTTTTACCTTCAATAGTTGGGATTGAGCTGATCAACAAACGGACAGGGAACTACATCATCACGTTGAAAGGTCACGCCGGCGCCGGCAATACAATTTGAACTACTATTCATATTCATCAGAATGTTATTCATATACTATTCATATTCATATTCACTGAATACTATTACTATATATATAATAGCAAACAATACTATTTGAACTATCCTCCTACGTACGGTCACATTGTAAACAGTGGGGCGATACTTCTGCCGGCGCCGGCGCGACCTTTCAACGTGATGATGTAGTTCCCTGTCCGTTTGTTCAGCTCAATCCCAACTATTGAAGGTAAAAAGTCTATAAATTATAAATTTTTTTGTTGAAAATGGCCTATCGTTTCGCTAGATAACAACCTCTTCTTCAGCTGTGATCGCGCACAGCCCGTTTAAACACTTCAGAGACTTTTGAAACTGCATTGATTTGGACTTAAAAACGATGGTAACCAATGAAGTCCATTGTTAGAAGAAAAATCCAGAAATGTTTTCCTCAAAAAACATAATTTCTCTCCCACTGAGGAAAGAAAGACATGGATATCTTGGATGGCATTGGGGTGAGTAAATTATTAGGAAATGTTCATTTTGGGGTGAACTAATCCTTTAAGTCTTTAATCGGAGAGTCTGAGATTGCTTGTGAATCTTTTTGACTGATTCTTCACAAAGAGAGTCATTTGTTCATTAGTTGGACGAACACTTGCTAAGCGTCAATAGAAAGATGAGTTTTATTTTATTTTACTTTACTTTCAGTCCCATAGTGTTCACAACTCGATAACACACTCTTTTGCAGGAAACGCGGTCATAGTTTAATCTAGTACGATTTTAATACTTTAATGGAACAAAATGCCATATATTTTAAGTGATTTAGACATTCTGATTTAAAGTTGTTTATGTGTCTATGTGGTGTTTTTAATCTGCTTTAAGACAAACCATGTGTAAGTTCATAAGTCGACAGCATTGCTGAGTATTTCCTCCTTAAAACTGCAGTGAACCAAAGACAGTCTCAAACACACACTTTGAAATCGCTGGTGTTTCTGACGTCACAAACTACCTTGTAACCAATCAGATCAACGTGTGATCGTCAACCAGTGGATCTCTGAGCTGAGTGAGTGAGTGGAGGCGGGGTGAATTTGCATATTCATAGAACAGCGCATACTAAATGAGGCGAGGGTGTCGAGTTACATTCAAGATATTTTAAACCATTTTCAAGGTAAAAACGTTTAAATATGTTAATTTTGGTGGTTTTAAGAGATAACATGATTGACTACAGGGGGACTTTAAATTATGTAGCATGTGTTGGATTTCACCGGTCTGTGTGAGAGATTTGTATGCCGGTTTGATTCTCTCACCATGCATTCCCATGAATTATTACATGCTTCTACATTCAATTCCCCCCCAAAACAGGGTGAAAAAGCCCCAAACGTGTCTGAACTCCCCGAATCTGAGCCGAAGACACACTGAAAGACGCTCAGACCTGGAGATTCTGCCCGTCAACGTAAATCCAGGATCTAACCATGGATTTGTTGGTCTCGTGAGACTTATATCTGCTCATATATTAGCAATGGATTGATAAAACAGCTTGAAGCAAATCCAGAACGTGTTGGTAATATTACACCGATCCCATCCGATCAACAGCTGGAATCAATCACAGTCATATTGACTGAAATCACTGCTGGCAAAACACATTACTGAACACACACGTCAACTAAAGAAAATAAACAAAACACAACTTCATGCATTTCATATAATTGTTGCACAATTATTCATTATGAATCCTGTATCATATCATAAACATGATGATAAATCTGACTAAATGAATGGATGGATGGATGGATGGATGCTATTAAAATAAATAATAATAATGAAAAAACATATGTATCTGTTTGGAGAAATTATGTGAAAAAAATGAATAATAAACATAACTGTCACCCCCCTTTTTGAGAATGGACATTAAAATGCACTATTAACACTTAAATGGTTGTAATTCAAGAATGCTTTGGAATATAGACCTAAGTTTGGTCTTGTTTTAAAGAAAAGACTCAGCAGATTATTGCTGAAGTGAAAGCACTTTCAAAAATTAAAGTATGAACAAGTTATGGAAGTTTAAATTTACAGTAAATCAAATATACTGTACTTAATATTTTTTCTTTTATATTAAATATATATTTTACAAAATATTTTTTTACTATAAAATTACTATAAAATCAAAGCCATATATCTAACCAAGTTGCGTTCCAAATTTGAAGTTGATATCACAAAAATTGAAGTTCCCATGAGATTTTGTTTAGGCGTAATACCAAAAATAGCCACCGGGTGACATTGAATTCCATTTAATTTAACTGTATGCATTCTGCCATAACAAATTAATACATTTCTGTCCAAATATCACTTCTGTCACAAAATATGGAACCTTGAGACTCAGACCTTTATGACAATGTGTTTTGTCAAGATTAGAAAATATTTTGATCATAAATTATGAAACGTAATGATGCCCAAAAGGGGAGGAGCCTGATAAAATAATTTAGAGTACCGTTTCTATGTCAATGTCCAATTTCAAAACAGTTTTCACAGGATGAATTCTGAGATCGTAAGCTTTCAAATGATACCTAATTCATGATAACTACTAAAATATGTAATGTAATTAAAAAAAAGGCGATAAAAAATATATTATATTTTAGAGGATAATATATATATTGTACTTTTTAGAAGATAATATTATTTTATAATTTTTTATTGACAAATACTAGATTATATGTTTTCTTATTAAATTTTAGCATGAAAACCAACGTTTCAATTATTAAAAGTGTGTGCGTCGACTTTTCGTGACAAAGGTCTGAACTCCTGTTATTATGTAGATTTTTTTGAGGTGCACTCTTGTCATAAATTCATCTTTTTCTGTTCCTACATAATTTGTAACAAGAAACAGTCCTAAAATATCTATTTAGGAGTCTTAGACCTTTCCAACGATATATAGTTTGTCATGATTAGATTAGAATTTAATTGTCGGTGACACTTAAGGGGTTAAAGAAATTATATATAAAAAAAGTTCAGATATTTCAAAATGACCCCAAATATCATCTAAACACTGTTGGACTATGTACAAAAGTACTTGTAAAGTTTTATATCATTTTATACTCCATCCTGAATTTGCATGATCTTTGCATCTTTACACTTTTAAAGTAATAACTAATACAAAACGCAAAACATTTATCAGAAGACGTAACATCATGTGACCTGAAATATTGAGCACAAGAGGTTAAATAAGTTCTGATGTGTTCGTCCTCACACACCGCCTCTCTTCACACTGCATTATTACAGCATAAGTGTGTGAACAGTCATTTACTAATTACTCTGCTGTCGTTCTGATTAACGTGAGTGTGTGAAGCTGAGATGTGTGTGTGTGTGTGCATCAGTGTGATGAAGGAGGTCTCTGCTCTTTATTATCGGCCCCAGTGCTATCGTCTCATTGCTCAACACCAATTGCTCCCCAATTAGGAAGGATAAATGGCATTTAGAGCGAGCGCACACACAGTCAGAGCTCATTACGGGCTGCGATCTCTCTCTCACACACACACACACACACACACACACACACACACACACACACACACACACACACACACACACACACACACACACACACACACACACACACACACACACACACACACACAGGTCACTCACTGACACATTAAACACTTACTGAGGAGGACGGAGAGAAACTGAGCTTCACTTTCATTTAAACGGTTCCTTGCTGGTGGAATGATCTCCTCATCCTCATCCCGACAACAGATGAAAACTCTGAGCACTTAACCTCTTAAAGGGCTGGTTGATTATGATTTGACTTTTCTAACTTTAGTTAGTGTGTAATGTTGCTGTTTGATCATAAACAACATCTGCAAAGTTACAACGCTCAAAGTTCAAAGCAAAGGGAGATATTTGCTTTTAAAGAAATGGCTTTAAACGGCTGGTAGAGACTACAGGACATTCCTCCCGGGTTAGTGACATCTCAAACACTCAAATTTACATAAACCCCGCCCCCTGAACACGATTTATAGATTATCAAGACAGAATATGCTAATCAATGACTAGAAGATAACTACACATACGCTACATAAATTCATCCACTAACATTCAGAAATGTCCTGTTGCTTCTACATGTTGTCACTTCTTCTTGAGTCTCTCCATCTTTATCTGACTCCGGTTTGAACAGAAAAGGCTAAAAGTTTTTGAAACTTTCAGGACATGAGCTCTTGAAGCTCCGCCCCCTGCGCCGGGAGCAGCAGATCATTTGCATTTAAAGGAACAGACACAAAACTGTGTGTTTTTGCTCACCCTCAAAAAGTGACAACTTTAACATGCTATATAAAAATATCTGTGGAGTATTTTGAGCTGAAACTTCACACACACACACACACACACACACACACACACACACACACACACACTTATTTTACATCTTGTGAAAATGGCATTATAACAACCCTTTCCAAAACTTTCCTTTTCCTTTAATCCTCCCTTGTCTGGCTTATGCTACTCTAAGCAATGCCCAAACTTTGTATTTTTGAGCACTTATTGCGTTGTTTTTGCCTATTCATGATGACTTGCTTGCTTTAGTCCTCATTTGTAAGTTGCTTTGGACAAAGGCGTCTGCTAAATGATTAAATGTAGATATAAAACTCTGTGATCCGTCTCGTCCACAGTGTATATATATCCCATCGAAAAATGGTCTGGAAACACTTTACAAATAAGATTCATTAGTTAGGCCTACCTACCTTTGTTAACATGAACTAAGAATGAACAATACTTCATCAGCATCTTGGTTAATATTAATTTCAACATTTACTAATACATTATTAATATCAAAGGTTGTATTTGTTAACATTAGTTAATGCACTGTGAACTGACATGAATAAACAATGAACAGCTGGATGAACGTTCTTGTTTCCATTTGTTTAATTTGAAGATCTGAGGTGAATTATCCACTGTTGCTTTTACAGCCTCAAAGCTGGAGCACTAAATGATATTCAGAGTCACATGACACGCTTTTAACATTTAATAAAGCACATAAACAGTACCTGAGATTATCATCGCCACACTTTGTGTTTGTTGTTCCAGCGCGACGTCACAGAAAAATAGAAACCGTTTCTAAAACAGAATCGTGGCGTGTCGCGGCTGGTTAGGACACACACTCTGACTAACATGGAGAATAACCTATTATCGCGCGGTGTGTCTCGTGTAGTTAGCACACGGTGTGTAGTGTTTATCTTCATGGATGAGCGTTGAGCTGCTCTGGTTAATGAGTGACGCTGATGTTGCGGACTCTCTTCTGCATGAGTCTGTGTCCTGAAAGCTGTTCTGCTGTCCCACAGAGTCGAGGTGTTCACCTGCCCGTCGGCGAACCCTCAGTGTGAATCATTAGAGACCGAGAGACGCTTCGGGTCAGAGGGGCTCGTTCACCTCCGGCTCGGCCTCCGGCTCGGCCTCCGGCTCGGCCTCGGGCCGCTGTGTCCCGGTGACAGACATGGCAGGACACGCGCCGCATATCTACACTCAATATATTCCTGCTTTGTGTTTTTCAGTGTTCTGGTTTACACACACTCTGCATTTATTGCTGTAATGCTAGACATGCAGTATAAATGGAACGATAACGACGCTGTTGTCAAATGTCGTGTTGTTAAAAGCACATTAAACGTGCTTCGAAATTCTGTTAAAAAAAAGCATGTTATATGTTATTGTGAACAATTAATCCATGCATGTTTGTTTGTTTTTTAAACTGACCTCTTAATATTTAATCTCTGTGTGTGTGTGTGTGTGTGTGTATGGATGCGTATGTGTATGTGTGTGCGTGCCGCATATTTACATCTGTGTGTGTGTGTGTTTGTATGGATGCATGTGTGTGTGTGTATGTGTGTGCGTGCCATATTTACATCTGTGTGTGTGTGTGTATGGATGCGTGTGTGTATGTGTGTGCGTGCCATATTTACATCTGTGTGTGTGTGTTTGTATGGATGCATGTGTGTGTGTGTGTATGTGTGTGCGTGCCATATTTACATCTGTGTGTGTGTGTATGGATGCATGTGTGTGTGTATGGATGCATGTATGTGTGTGCGTGCCATATTTACATCTGTGTGTGTTTGTATGTATGTGTGTGTGTGTGCATGCCACATATTTACACTGAATATATATGTGTTTTTTGCACTTTTGGGGATTGTTTGAGTGTGCTGGTTTACACACACACTGCATTTATTGCTGTAATGCTAGAAATGCAGTATTAATGGAAAGATTTGCAATGGACGACATTTGCAGTGAATATTTTGTAGTATAAATTGAAAAGGCAATGCAACCACTTTCATTTTTCATGTTTAATTTTTTTAAACTGACCTCATAATATTTAATCTGTGTGTGTGTGTGTGTGTGTGTGTGTGTGTGTGTGTGTGTATGCGTATGCGTGCCGCATATTTACACTGAATATATTTGTGTGTGTGCGCGCGCGCGAGTGTGTGTGTGTGTGTGTGTGTGTGTGTGTGTGTGTGTGTGTGTGTGTGTGTGTGTGTGTGTGTGTGTGTGTGTGTGTGTGTGTGTGTGTGTGTGTGAAGTGTCTCCCCTGTGAAGGCCTCTGTTGTCGGGATAATTCCGGTTCATGCGGAAGCAATAAAAAATTCTGTATTATAAATGTTTCAGGACTTGCACCTCAGAACCTGTTTCATGGTTTACGTTCTCGAGCACCACACACTGCTGCATTAAGAGTTTTCTGTGAGAACGGTGTGTGTTAGCGGCCCCTAATAACTAATGATCAATGGAAGTGAATCAATCAAAACTAACTTTATCTGGACAATAACTTTATTCTAGATCTGCTGTAAAGCCTAAACAATCTCTGTTACTGTAATCTCCTATTATCACTGTAAAGCTGCTGTGAAACGCTCAGTATTGTTAAAGCGCTGTATAAATGAAGGTGACTTGACGTGTGTGTGTGTGTGTGTGCCGCATATTCTGCGAAGTTGTGCAATATTCAATGCTTCTGAATTCATCAATAAAGAGTCATCAGAAGAGTATACATACATTTGCAGTGAATTGAGCAAATATTTTGTAGTATACGTGGAAAAAGCAATGCAACCACTGACAGATATAATGCATATGTATGCATGTTATCAGTTGACAGAGCTGAATTGAATGTGTGTGTGTATGCATGTATATTCGTGTGTGTGTGTGTAAGCATGTGGGTATCTGTGTGTGTGTGTGTGTGTGTGTGCATGCATGCGTGTATGTATGCGTGCGTGTGTGTGTGCGTGTGTGTGCGTATGCATGTGTGTATGTACGTATGTATGCATGTGTGTGTGCGTGTGTTTGTATGCATCATTTCTTTGTTAAACTGAACTTTTATTTAGCATTTTTGCTGTTTAATAACAATGTTTTTAACTATGATGTTTTTTTCCATTAATTTACAGCCCTACTTTTGATTGATTGATCCAATATATTCTGTGAAAATTAACATTAAAAACTGTGAATTCCACTTCTAGAACTGCATTCATGATTCCGGCCTTCGGTTTATTGTTGCAAAAACCATCGCGCCTGTTTTCAGTGAACTTTCCCTTTAAGGGCCACAAATGCTCCCGGATTGTGAGACTGAAACGTGAAAAATGTCACAAATCCAGCCAGCATGTTTCACGTGTGCGGTGTTTCATTTCCCCTAGTGTGTGTGTGTGTGTGTGTGTGTGTTTAATCAGTGCTGGATTAGAGTGTGTGTGCATCGAGGGAAAGCGTGTGTGTGTGTTTTAAATTAAAAGCAGCGTGCGTTCACTCCAGCCATTAAATCAACAGCAAAGGAAATTGAAAACATGACCGTACGGATCAGACGGAGAATTTACACTTACACACAAAACCACATCACAACACAAGTCTTTCCAACAATACATCCGAGCCCATGAGCGGGGCAAGTTGTCACACACTTGTTTTAAAGACTTCCACACATACCAGCATGATGAAACTCAGTGTATGTACTAGTTTCCATATCAACACTATATAGAGAAAAAAATTGCACCAAAATTCTGAAATCTTTGGAAGATATCACAGTTAAATAACATTAATTTATCCATAGCAAAAGTAAATGTTTTGTGTTAATTTTGTGTGTGTTCTGTTTTTTTTTATTTTTATTTATATAAAATTAGACAAATCTGATATCATTTTAATCTTATATCTGTTATTTAACAGTTGATACGGTTCTTTAATGCTTCGCTAACTAGCAGAAACACTCCCCGGGTTTAACTCCCAGGCGGGGCATGTTGTCACACTGCGTTACAATGAGCCCCTATTAGAAACTATGATATTCTATTCTATACTTTTATGAATTCTATTGAGAAACCGTAAGAAAAAGGTCAATGTTCAGAAATTATTAATTATTATAATGTTTTGAACTGTGCTGCTGTATTGCTGTGTTTTCCAGTGTGTTTGTTGTCAAACTCAAAAATTACTTTATTTTTAATTAGTAAAAAATGCCATTATTTATATATAGAAAAGTTAATAATTGTATTTTATTGAAAAAATATTTTAGCTTTTCTTGTATATTTTTTTTGAGTAGATCAGATAACACTTTAATCTGTCATATGGTCATGTTATAATGTACCCCACCACCTATGGGGCATGTTGTCACATTTCACTTCCATTTATATACACACTCTATTAATGAAACAAAACCACATAATTGTACTAGACGTGTGAAATTAATGCAGGAGAAAATAAATACTCTGAACCTTAAGTAGGTTTACATAAGTGGAGAAAGTCTAAAAGCGCTCTCATATCTCTTAACACTCCTCGCAGAAGGTGCAAAATCACTGAATTAATTACAAACGTGATGTGTGTGTGTGTGTGTGTGAGCGTTACTGAAACACACTGTAATGCTGAGAATAGATGGATTCAATATCCCTGTGCATTAAACTCTGGACTCTGTGGAAAAGTCTGATTATAAGGAATATTGGTGACACTTTATAATAACGTCTCCTTTCTTAACATTAGTTAATATGCATTAGCTAATATGAACAATATATTTTAAAGTGCATTATCTAATGTTAAAAAATATAATGGTAACCCTTTACTTTAAGGTGAAGTAGTTACACGTTATTGAAGTAATAACAATAAATTATGCATAATTACAAGTAACCCTAAACCAAACCCAAACCGTAACTCTATAGTAAGTACATGTAGTTAATTAATATTACTCAGTGCTTATTTAAAGGAAGTACAATGTAACTCAGTCATCGTAAAACACAGTGTAACCAATATAAGTTTTGGCTTTAATAATGTATTAATAAATGTCTAACGTGAAGATTTATTAATGCTGGGTTCATGTTAACTAAACCTTGTAAACTAATGTTATCAACCTTGTGTAAAGGTGTTGACGAAATAATAAATATGTCGACTAACTTTTTTTTAAAATTTAAAATCTTGTTAGTTTTTATCATTTATTTATTTATTATTTATTTATTTATTTGCCATGTTTTAGTCCAGTTTAGGTCAATGATTAATGATTTCAGTCATGCATGTAATTGTAATCTTTATTACTGATTTCATCTGAATTATTGCAACTTTCACCTATAAACACAAATCAAGACCATGCCAACTAATATTCATGCTTTATTTGACTCATTTATCATCTTTTTCGTCAACTATTGCATGTAGATATTGTCATGGTTAGTGTTTATCGACGTCGTCTGGTTTCAGTCATTGAAAAAAAGGTTGGGTTACACTTTATTTTAAGGTTTCATTGTTACAGTGTAATTATATATTTAAGTACTGAGTAATAATAATTAACTACATGTACTTACTATAGGGTTAGGGTAGGATTAGGATTTGGTTGAGGGTTAGTTGCATGTAATTATGCATAATTTACTGTTATTATTATGGTAAGTACATGTATGTAACAAGGACACTGTAAAATAAAGTGTTACCAAAGGTCGTCCTGAGGTTGAGCTTGACCTGGAGATTGATCTGTGATGATATAATATACTTCAGCTGGAGTCAGTACGCATTTATTCACGGGAAACTTGCTATAAAGTCAGACGGGTCGAGAAGGCAAGCAAAGACGTCACAGTCTGGCAGAAATCAAATGAATCGAGCAGCTCCTCCATATTGAGCCTTTCAAACGCAAATGAATTAAGTTATTAAAAAGACATGACAATCAAACAATAGGTGCTCCAACAACCCGGTCAAACAGTCCGGAGATTAAATGTATTTTTCATTGGGCACGACAGCATTTTATTATCCCAGTTTCTCCGTAGACTAACCATCCGTCTCGAGCGCCTTCACTTCGGCTTGATCAAAATCAGGCTGTTTTTATTTGAAGGAGTTGAGAATGAATCATTTTAAACGTGTAACACGACTGAAGGACACACTCTAATAACCAAATATGGGTTGTTTTCAACTCAAGAGCTGGGTAAATATAGGACAGAACACATGCTGGGTTAATTTTACCCTGCAAATTGGGTTATTTAACCCAGCATACTGGATTGATTCATTTTTACTATAGTAATAGCTTTTTTATTATTAATTATTATACGGATTAACTTAAATCCTCTAAACTAAAAAAAAATAAAAAAATACTCCACACAACCACTGGTTTGCATGATACATTTTTAAAAATCATATTTTACACTATTGTATATCTTATATAGTTTTGAATACATATTGCATACATTTAAGCTCATTTAACAAATATTAGAAGTAAAAATGAAACATTTAGAAGTAATTCGAGGGCCAAGTCTCTGTTGTCCCGTTTCCACCGTTTAGCTGGAACTTCTAACTTCAGACGCCCTGCGTTTCGTAGCAGAAATATGCTGTGACTGACTTCATAACCTGTCCATAAACAATCAATCAATCAATTATTTTAACATATGTATTTATATTCTGTATCTTTTTTTGAATAAAATCATAAAATGTTATGCAAGGCATCAGGCGTTTCCATCACGCGAGAAGATCGACGCTTCACTCGTTTAGGTGACTCATATCGCGCTCTGTATGTTGCTTTGCATAAAATTAAACGATATACAGAACAATAACGAATTTATAGATACAAAAATTTACACAAACCTGTATTTTACCAAAGACACGCACCAATTTGACGGAGCTGCACTGCTCTCTCCTGAAGAGGTCGCAAAAAGCCCGTGGTAAATAACTCAAACACTGGGTTGTTACGTCTGACTCTGGATCTGTGTTACACAGAAATTACCCAAACACTGGGTTGTTACGTCTGACTCTGGATCTGTGTTACACAGAAATTACCCAAACACTGGGTTGTTACGTCTGACCCAGGATATGTGTTACACAGAAATTACCCAAACACTGGGTTGTTACGTCTGATCCAGGATCTGGGTAACACAAAAACTACCCAAACACTGGGTTGTTACGTCTGACCCAGGATCTGAGTTACACAGAAACTACCCAAACACTGAGTTGTTACGTCTGATCCAGGATCTGGGTAACACAAAAACTACCCAAACACTGGGTTGTTACGTCTGATCCAGGATCTGGGTAACACAAAAACTACCCAAACACTGGGTTGTGACGTCTGACCCAGGATCTGAGTTACACAGAAACTACCCAAACACTGGGTTGTTACGTCTGATCCAGGATCTGGGTAACACAAAAACTACCCAAACACTGGGTTGTTACGTCTGACCCAGGATCTGTGTTACACAAAAACTGCCCAAACACTGGGTTGTTACGTCTGACCCAGGATCTGTGTTACACAAAAACTACTCAAACACTGGGTTGTTACGTCTGATCCAGGATCTGTGTTACACAAAAACTACCCAAACACTGGGTTGTTACGTCTGACCCAGGATCTGTGTTACACAAAAACTACTCAAACACTGGGTTGTTACGTCTGATCCAGGATCTGTGTTACACAAAAACTACCCAAACACTGGGTTGTTACGTCTGACCCAGGATCTGTGTTACACAAAAACTGCCCAAACACTGGGTTGTTATGTCTGACCCAGGATCTGTGTTACACAAAAACTACTCAAACACTGGGTTGTTACGTCTGACCCAGGATCTGTGTTACACAAAAACTACCCAAACACTGGGTTGTTACGTCTGACCCAGGATCTGTGTTACACAAAAACTACCCAAACACTGGGTTGTTACGTCTGACCCAGGATCTGTGTAACACAAAAACTACCCAAACACTGGGTTGTTACGTCTGACCCAGGATCTGAGTTACACAGAAACTACCCAAACACTGGGTTGTTACGTCTGACCCAGGATCTGTGTTACACAAAAACTACCCAAACACTGGGTTGTTATGTCTGACCCAGGATCTGTGTTACACAAAAACTACCCAAACACTGAGTTGTTACGTCTGACCCAGGATCTGGGTAACACAAAAACTACCCAAACACTGGGTTGTTACGTCTGACCCAGGATCTGTGTAACACAAAAACTACCCAAACACTGGGTTGTTATGTCTGACCCAGGATCTGGGTAACACAAAAACTACCCAAACACTGGGTTGTTACGTCTGACCCAGGATATGTGTTACACAGAAATTACCCAAACACTGGGTTGTTACGTCTGATCCAGGATCTGGGTAACACAAAAACTACCCAAACACTGGGTTGTTACGTCTGACCCAGGATCTGAGTTACACAGAAACTACCCAAACACTGAGTTGTTACGTCTGATCCAGGATCTGGGTAACACAAAAACTACCCAAACACTGGGTTGTTACGTCTGAACCAGGATCTGTGTTACACAAAAACTGCCCAAACACTGGGTTGTTATGTCTGACCCAGGATCTGTGTTACACAAAAACTACTCAAACACTGGGTTGTTACGTCTGACCCAGGATCTGTGTTACACAAAAACTACCCAAACACTGGGTTGTTACGTCTGACCCAGGATCTGTGTTACACAAAAACTACCCAAACACTGGGTTGTTACGTCTGACCCAGGATCTGTGTTACACAAAAACTACCCAAACACTGGGTTGTTACGTCTGACCCAGGATCTGTGTTACACAAAAACTACCCAAACACTGGGTTGTTACGTCTGACCCAGGATCTGAGTTACACAGAAACTACTCAAACACTGGGTTGTTACGTCTGACCCAGGATCTGTGTTACACAAAAACTACCCAAACACTGGGTTGTTACGTCTGACCCAGGATCTGTGTTACACAAAAACTACCCAAACACTGGGTTGTTACGTCTGACCCAGGATCTGTGTAACACAAAAACTACCCAAACACTGGGTTGTTACGTCTGACCCAGGATCTGAGTTACACAAAAACTACCCAAACACTGGGTTGTTACGTCTGACCCAGGATCTGTGTTACACAAAAACTACCCAAACACTGGGTTGTTACGTCTGACCCAGGATCTGTGTTACACAAAAACTACCCAAACACTGGGTTGTTACGTCTGATCCAGGATCTGTGTTACACAAAAACTACCTTTTAGAGTGCAATAAGAGTGAATAAGTAAATTGATTTTCCTTTGTAAAATGAAGCATTTGTGCATTTTGACAAAGCGTTTATCCAAAGAAATACTTGAACAAATACGTGTGAAAAACACTAGAATGTAATCAATCTTTAATAAACACCGTCTGCTTTCTGAATGAGCGATCCGTGAGATGTTCACCTTCATCGATCGTCAAGGAAATTCTGGAGTTTCCATGCAGAGATTAAATTAGACGGACTGATGTCAGAGCATCTGAACTATCGTTCGTCTTTCAGTTTCACTCGAGCGTTTTGTTGTCAGAGGAAGAGTGACACATACTAATGTATTTCTGTCATTTCTAATGTTGTTTTGACGAGCGTCTGACCTTTCCAGCGTGGATCAGACAGCCTGTCCGGGAACATCTTCCTTCACACACGTCTGAGTGTGTGTCGTGTGTGTCGTGTGTGTATGAGGTGTGTGTGAGTTTGAGCTGTTTTCTGTGTCTTACTGACGTCCTTCCAGTGTATTATATCACATACACATCTATTCCTGATGGAGAACACACTTATTTTTGAATATCTTTTATGCCACTGACTAATACAGATACACACTACCAGTCAGAATAATAAGGATTCTTAGGACTCAACAAGGCTGATCAAAAATACTGTAAACATTTTAAATATATTTACAATGTATGTCATCTGTTTTCTATATGAATATATAGTAAAGTGTAATTTATTCCTGTGATCAAAGCTGAATTTTCAGCATCATTACTCCAGTCTTCAGTGTCACATGATCCTTCAGAAATCATTCTAATATGATGATTTGATGCTCAAGAAACATTTATGATTATTATCAGTGTTGAAAACAGTTCATATTTTTGTGGAAACTGTGATTTATTTATTTATTTATTTATTTGATTTTCTTTCTTTTTTCTCCAGGATTCTTTGATGTTATTTGATAAGATAAGAATAAACAGTCCGTTTGCGCCGTCTTGACGTGAGGCTGAAACAGATGTTCACGAGTAACTCGTTCTGCCCCGAAAATGAAAGCCAGATGTTCCTTGTAACTGTCAACCGCAGTTAATTATCGTCTGACTCGCGTCTGTTTAAAACTTTACTGTGTTCCTGAAATATAATTGTAACTCATAAAAATATTTGTAAATATACTCTGTAACTGCCCTGTTGGCTTGACCAGTGGGTTTTCTGCATGAAATATGATGATGTATCATAAATAATCTTTCTTTTGCATCCTAAAACTTTTAAACGAAGAGCATTTATGATACTTTTTATGTTTTCAGAGCTGTTTGCATCATCATTCGCTTTTCATAAATCTTTGTTTGTGCTTCACCGAAGAATGAAAGTCAAAGAGGTTTGAGAAATTATATTTGTGGGTGAAATAAATTGAGTTAAGCAGCTTATATTAATATGTGTTTGCTGGTGACTTTAGTAATGATAAGCGAAGCAGACACAAAGGTTATGAAGTGGATTTTGATGCCGTATTTGTACTTTTATCACATTAACATTAGTGTAATGTAATCATATGAGATATGATATCATAAGAGAAACATTTGAGTTCAATTCTCCAGACTAGATTTTAAAGTGTCTTGAGAGTGGCTGTAAAATCTCTTCTGATATGCATTAGAATCTGTATTTTGAATTATGTTTTTCTGTATTAGAAGTGCAACTCTTTTTTTTGCGTGTTCTGAATAAATCGTAAGCGTTAAAAGACCGTCGGCTCCCAATTACACGCCTGATTAAAATGCTCAGCGGTCGACTCCGTTTTAATGGCTAATGTTTATTCAAACGCTTTTATTCTGCTTTGCTTAAATATAAATATATTTTTAGAAATATCTGTCCAAAAACAATAACATAATCAGAACATGTTCAAGGTCAGTGGCTCACGCTGCGCTGGAGAGACGC
>CM038639.1:35818854-35856354 GCA_021554675.1 Leuciscus idus | reverse complement strand
GCCCCTCTTCACGGTGGGCGGCAAACGGGAGTTTTGAGCCGGATATGGAGGATCAGCACTTTGGACGGACGCTTTATTGACTCGCATTTGCAGGAGTAAATTGGCTGTTAGAACGGCCTCTTGTTACGGGCCAGAATAAAGTAATGAGAATGAATCGGCCCTGTCGTCTGACTCCTCTCAGGAGCCGTTACTGAGTCTCCATGTTCCTCGATGTTATTCAGATGGAGAGTGTCTCTGTCTCCTCTCGTGATGAAGACGACACGTTCACTGCTCTTCTGCGCTCAGTGATCAGACGGAGTCTTCTCTACTAACACCGGTGTCGTCTCTTCTTTTCTAAGTCTTGAGGAAGAGTCGCAGATCCTGCCACCAAATGTCACCGCGAGATCAAAAGAAACATGTTGCATGAAGAAAATGAAGCCAATGTTTAGGATTATTGATAATTTTGATTTCTGCATGGTCTTATTTTCAGGACAATTAAACAAATTTCTCTCTAATTCTCAGTGAATGTCGTTAATACAATGCATCATTCGTTCGTTCGTTTGTTCGTTCGTTCGTTCATTCATTCATTCATTCATTTTTATTCATTTATTTATTTATTTGGATTCATTCATTCATTCATTTTTATTCATTTCTATTCATTTATTCATTCATTTGTTTGTTTATATCAATGTATACAACATAGTATGTTCATTTATTTATTTTAAATAAACAATGAAAACTGTACAACAATATATTATTAAAACCAAACAAAGTCCATAATGTGTCCTGATAATAATGCACACTAAAGGCCATTGCACACTGAGTCCGAAATTTTCGTATGCGTTTTTTCGTGTTCGTCAGCCTTAAAATTCGTCACGCACAGAAACCTTGCACACTGAGTCCGATGCGTATTTATTAAACCTTTGCGGGAAAAAACGCAAAAAATACAAAATGGATTCGTCAAGCAGTGAGGATGATTTTGTTTTTGTTGCCCTCTTTCTTCTTAAAAAGAGAAAAAGAAAGAGGAAATATTGGGTCCATCCAATCCTGAGATTGCGCCGAGAGGAAGGAGAGTTTCACCTCCTTATCAAGGAGTTGCAAATTTTTCCCAAACGATTCAAAATTTACCTCAGAATGTCACGCGCGCGCACACACACACACACGCATACACATAGCCTACACGCACACGGCCGGCGGAAGCGCTGGGCAGACAGAACAGCAGGTTATATTTTATACCCAAATAATACATGATTAGTGATCGAATTGGCTGCTAAATCCATTGTGGATTTTGTCGTTCGCTTTTAGTTGTACGGTGGCTCTGAATTGTGAAAAAACCTCTCAAAATACTGGCTGTGGATGCGAAAAAACGCAGAAAATCGAACCCTATCCGAATTTTTTTATTACGGACGAAAGTTTCGGATGCGAATTTCGGACTCAGTGTGCAATGGCCTTTAGACTTCTAGTAGTTATGTAAAATGTCATTTCTTATTTTTGATTTGTAAAAATGTACAATGGTTTTTTGGGGTGTAAAATATGACTTGGACATGTTTCCATTCAAACAAATGATCATTGTCATCATTTAGGAATTTTGAAGAGCTGGAAATAACAGTGCAGGAGTGAAGCGGTGTGAGTCATTGCTCCGGCCGCTTGGACACGCTGGATATTGGCTGGCGTTTATTCACGTCTGTGTTTCAAAACTCAGTTCATGATCCAAAGCATTAAAAGCAGGAGTCGTGCAGAATCACATCACTGACTGACCAGTTCACAGAGTTAAAGTACTTCACTCAATCATTCATTTGTATTCATTTCTTCATGCATTCATTCATTTTGTATTCATTCATTCATTTCTTCATTCATTCATTCAATTCCTGAATTCCTGAATGAATGAATGAATAATTGAAAGTAAAGGAACATCCAGTGATTGGAACTTTTTACTAAATGACCTGAAATTGCAGACCCTGATGGTGTTAATTAATATTTTTGGATCTTTGGTTAGTGAGCTGTTAAAGGAAGAAACAATTTGTAAATGTTTAAAAAAAAAGTTTTTTTAATGAGATTTTTTTATTTCATGGTGATTTTCTTTCTTCTTTTTCTTTCTTTCTTTATTAACTTATTTTGGATAATATTGTGCTGCTCATGTTGGCCAGGTCACATCTGTAAAAGAGATTTTTAATCTCAGAAAGTTTTATCTGGTTAAATAAAGGGAAAATAAAAGTAAATTAAATAAAAAATAAAAGTGAAGAGGACGAGCTGTCAAACCTCTCCGGGTTTTTGAAGTCCCGGGTCTGAAGAAGTCAAGTCACATTTATTTCGATAGCGCTTTTTACAAGACAGAGTGTTTCAGAGCAGCTTTGCAGAGATAACAGGAAAATAATGCAACAAAGTTTAAGTAAATAGCGTCACAGTCCAGCTTAAAGTGGTGGTATAATGCCCTTTTCACAAGATGTAAAGTAAGTCTCTGATGTCCCCAGAGTGTGTGTGTGTGAAGTTTCAGCTCAAAATACCCCACAGATATTTTTATATAGCATGTTAAAGTTGTCAGTAAAAACGCGTCGTTTCGTGTCTGTCCCTTTAAATGCAAATGAGCTGCTGCTCCTGGCGCAGGGGGCGGAGCTACAAGAGCTCCTGTGTGTGTGTGCTAATAAGTAAGTTCAGTGATGCTTCATTTTTGTTGTAAGAAAGTTATTAATTTAGCTCATTTATTTATAAAACCGTGACGTCATCGTCCAGCTCAGTTCTCGTATAATAGTGTCAATGCAGGAGATCAGTGATATTGTTGCGTATTAAATGAAATGTTAAATGTGAGTCCTGATGGATGAGTCGCTGAGATCTCGGACACAGAAGCCCTGAGGTCAGCGCTGGAGGTCGAGTCGAGACCTGACGGAGACTCTGTGTTGGAGATAAACGAGTGTAATTCCTCAGCCGGAGTGTAACTCCTCTCCATCTCACTCGGATTCGCCCGATGACCTTTAAGATCCAAGTTAGCGAATCCCACGTGATATATCCGTGCCGAAAGAATGTGTTGTTCACTCCCGCTCGTGTGTCTCTAAAGGTGCTTTACGTAATCCCCACGGACTCGGCCAGGGAAGCTTGGCCAGAATCAGCATTTTTAAGCACTGAGTTATTGTTATGGGCAGCGGATGACCTCTGACCTCTGACCCGGGACGGGTGATCGAGAGGCCGGTCCGCTGAAATTATGATTCACTTATTAAATTTGTTCAGGCATTAGATTTGATTTGCTTCCATATTGTTGATTTGATTGTTGGGGGAATTTGATTTAATGCGTCTTGCTTTTGCATAAGGTCAAAGGTCAAAGTGAGGACACAAACTTGATTGGATGCGAGATTGAAAGAAAAGTTGTCATATCGGTTTAATAATTCAGTGCAATGTTGTAAATATAGTAAAAAATATTATATATTATTGCACTATTATATTATTAAACATATATATATGTATGTATATATGTATGTATGTATGTATATATGTGTGTGTGTGTATATTCATTCTGTAATTGCAATATTAAAAAATATTATAATAATGCAGTTATAATATACGTATTATAACTTAAAGTACTTAATGTTCTTAATCTTATAGTCATCGGTGCACTACTTTATTATGAAAGAATAAAATAAGTCTCATTTCATTGTAATAATAATATTTTGCTGCTTCTGAAATGATTTTCCTTTATAGTTTCTGTAAATCATGGAAATATGCATCAATAACATCATGTTTCATGTTTCAATCAATACATCAAATGATGCTTGTTCATTTCTACTCAGCTTTTATTTGTTGTTTTAGTTATTATTCATCTAATATTAATATTTTCTTTAGTTTGAGCTTTATTTCCATTAGCACAACAATTTTTTTATCGCTTTAGTCCACAATATCAACACTGTTCAATTCAACTTACATTTTTTTCAATTCAACAAAAAATTATTTCAGTCTCACACATAATTTTCCATAATAAAGAAAAAAAAAATGCATAGATAATAACCAAAAAGGTGTAATCTGAAGCCTATATACATCATTATTTAATGAGCGTCACTCTCGGATTTGATTCATAAAAATAAACAAACGGTTACATTAGACAATTTCCAAAATGTACATGCATGATTACAAATGTACACAGTGCATATGACATACACAAATTATTCATATTGAGTTATATTGTTATTTATCACCTTGTTTGTAAACATTAGTGTAGTTACTCCACAGGTTTAACAGAAACACTTCTTCATTAGTCTTGATGCCAGTGTGTTTCTGCATTATAACGCCTCCGTCACGTTTGCCTGGGGATTATTAATGTTGTTCCTCATTTTCCTGTGTGTCCCGTGTGTGTTTCAGGTGACGGATCGATCCGTGCAGGCGTTCGCGGAGAACTGTCCCGAGCTGCAGTTCGTGGGGTTTATGGGATGTTCGGTCACGTCACAGGGAGTCATTCACCTCACCAGGGTAAGATGTGCCAAACCTGCTCATAGCTGGAATTATTCATCTCTGTTATTATATTATATTATATTATATTATATTATATTATATTATATTATATTATATTATATTATATCGTATTAATACATTATTAAATATGTATTATTTATTAAACTATATAATATTTAATACATTATTAAATATGTATTATTTATTAAACAATATAATATTTTATACATTATTAAATATGTATTATTTATTAAACAATATAATATTAAATATATATTTAATATGTATTATTATTTATTAAACAATAGGTCCCACTTTATATTAAGTGGTGTTAAGTACTATGTACTTGCATCAAAAAATAAGTACAATGTACTTATTGTGTTCATGTTGTATTGTTAAACACTTTTGCTGCTATTGAGGTGTGATACGGGTAAGGTTAGGGACAGGTGTGGTGGATTGGGTAGGTTTAAGGTGTAAGGGAAGGGTCAACTGTGTAATTACAAATGTAATTACATAAATTAATTACAGCTGTAATTACATGCAGGAATGTTTAAAATGTATGTACAATGTAAAAACGAGTAGTTACACAATAAGTACATTGTATCAAATTATTCATTTCAATGTAAGTACATGTAAGTACATAGTACTTAAAGCCACTTAATATAAAGTGGGACCAAACAATATAATATTAAATATATATATTTAATAATATATTAACTCTCTCTCTCTCCCTCTCTCTCTCTCTCTCTCTCTATATATATACATACATATTCTGTAATTGCAATATTGTAAATATTATAAAATTGCTATTATAATATAAATATTGTAAACTTAAAGTCCAGTTCGAAAGTTGTTTTATAGGTTTAATTATTCATCTCAATAATTATATTATATTATATTATATTATCTTAATACATTATTAAATATTTACTAATTTACAATATATTACTAAATATAAATTTAATAATATATGAACTCTCTCTCTCACTCTCTCTCTCTCTCTCTCACACACACACACACACACACACACACACACACACACACACACACACACACACACACACACACACACACACACACATATATATATTCTGTAATTGCAATATTGTAAATATTATAAAATTGCAATTATAATATAATATTTTGTAAACTTAAAGTCCATTAATTGTCCAAAGGTTGATGTATAGGATTAAATATTCATCTCAATAATTATATTATATCATATTTTTAATAAATAAATATTATTATTATAGTACAGTATTATAACATAAAGTACTTAATTAATGTTCTTAATCTGATGGTCATCAGTGCACTATATTATGAAAGAGAAATAATAAGTCGTAATAAGTCTGAGGCGACTCACCTGTCTGATGACTCCGCACATTCAAACTTCACAAAGACAAGTTATTTTTATTTTGCCTTCACTTTTAAATCTCATTAATGTGTAATGAGGTGAATCGTAAAATGTTGAAGATCCAACACACCCTGCTGTTTGCACATTAGCATGCTAATGAGAGAAAGCTATCTCCAGCACACCGGCACAGAAGAGCTGCTGTAATTGTGCCTGCATGCAAATTATTAGGTAATGATATTTTTTGGGGGGGCCTATTTTTCCTTGCGTGATCGCTGGCATCTTCTGCAGAAACAACGACCACTTCAGGAACATAAAACGGTGTCAAATCAGATCGGAGAATCTTCTGTCGAATGATTTGATCTTAGTTCAGTTCAGTGTAGTGAACCGGTTTGTTTCGGGTTGTTAAACGGTGCTATTTTTCATTTAATTCAGTGGACTGTTATGAACATGTGAATCAGTGTTTTACTTCCAAACTAAGTTCTCTAGCTGTGTTTAGAACGAAATACTAATCACGTATGAGTGCTAGATAACAAATGAACAATTCTGATCATTTAAAAGATTCAGTTCAAAAGAATCATTTGTTTTAAATGATTCCTTTGAACTGAATCTTTCGAATGATCTGAATGAATTTGATTCATTTGTCAACTAGCAGATCTGAATACCAAAAAGATTCAGTTAAAAAGAATCATTTGTTTTTGCAAAACTTAAAATGAATACAATACATTGAAAACAAATGATTCTTTTGAACTGAATCTTTTATACATTATTTAATCCAATATGTTTCGCCTCATTTTACTCATACTATTTCTGCAGTACATAACATATACTTTGTGTTGTTTATGAACACGTGAGCCACAGTTTTACACTCATACTGTGTTCAGCTGAATCCTGCACAGTATATTTAATATAATTGCATTTTTAATATCTTTATTGATTTAAGATGTCACAGCTCTTGATCGTCTCCTAAAATTAATCAAGAAAAATGAACTTCGGTTAATTGTGTAACTTTGGTTTCAAAATGGAAGGTCAGTTTGAGCGCAGTGCATTATGGGATACATGTAGTGCACAGTATGCCTTTTTGTGTAAATAATATTATTTATTGTTATTTAAATTTTACTGTTATAAATGAACTATGAAAGTATTCATATTTTTTGAATTGGCTTTTATGTATTTTCAAAATATTAAATTTGCAAACTATGTCAAGTACATATTCTAAAATAGTAAGAGTATATTTGCACATCGTTTAAAAAGATTCAGTTTGAAGGAGTCGTTTGTTTTTGCTGTGATAATAAATGTCATTTGCACATCGTTTAAAAAGATTCAGTTCAAAGGAGTCATTTGCACATCGTTTAAAAAGATTCAGTTCAAATGAGTCATTTGTTATCGTTTAAAAAGATTCAGTTTAAATGAGTAATTTGTTTTTGCTGTGATAATGAATGTGTAATTTGCTCATTGTTTAAAAATATTCAGTTCAAAGGAGTCATTTGTTATCGTTTAAAAAGATTCAGTTCAAAGGAGTCGTTTGTTTTTGCTGTGATAATGAATGTGTCATTTGCACATCGTTTAAAAAGATTCAGTTCAAAGGAGTCATTTGTTTTTGCTGTGATAATGAATGTGTCTTTTGCACATCATTTAAAAAGATTCAGTTCGAAGGAGTCATTTGTGATAATGAACGTGTTTTATAGCTGATCATATCTAGCCGTCATTCGTGACTCTATTGCTGGTTTTGATCTGGTTATTCATTCTCTATAAAGAGTCGGTGAATAAGGCCGCTGGTTCCTGGAGTGATTCTCTTCAGGACTGTGAATGCTGAGTCTCATTTTCCAGCAGCGGGGAGTTGGTAAAGATATCATTACATTATGCAATTCACCTGGTGGCATCAGCAAGGCACAATAGTTATTTAAATGAAGTCCCAGCTCATCTTTCTGTCTCTCCTCGGACACACATTTCCATTTCACTCCACTTCACAGCGCCGAATGTGAAATTAGTCGCTTCTCCACCAGAGGGACCGTTTTTATTCAGATCATCAAAGCTTCGGGCCGTTCTCAGGTGTGGATTATATTTATAAAGGCCCGAAGAGAGCTTCTCGTGAAATAAATCAATCTGTGCACAGAAGAGGGAGAAGTGTGCAGAATATGCGATGACGACTCTCTTAAACTGAGGAAAAGTTTGGAGCCGCTCGACCTGAATCCTGCAGTTTGGGCGTATAACACATGATGAGGTCGTTGTGTGTGTTTCCGCTCATATAATGCAGATTATAGACTGGGAACATCATCAGTCAGATATATTAATGCTCTCCAGATCAATCAGGCTTTCATCTTGTGTTCGGATTATTGATAAAAGAAATGTAGGCGGGTCTTGAAGCGGTCAGTCGCAGACATAATGACTTGCTTTTATTAGGTATTAGATTTTGTATATATATTGAATAAGTTCCGTTGATCTCACTCAGCTTGTGTGTGTGTGTGTGTGTGTGTGAGTGTGAGTGTGAGTGTGTTTGTGTGAGAGAGTGTGTGTGTGTGTGTGTGTGTGTGAGAGAGTGTGAGTGAGTGTGTTTGTGTGAGAGAGTGTTTGTGTGTGTGTGAGTGAGTGAGAGAGAGAGTGTGTGAGTGACTGTGTGTGAGTGAGTGAGAGGGAGTGAGTGTTTGTGTGTGTTTGTGAGAGTGAGTGCGTGTTTGTGAGAGTGAGTGAGAGTGAGAAAGAGTGAGAGTGAGTGAGTGCGTGTTTGTGTGTGAGTGAGTGTTTGTGAGTGTGAGTGTTTGTGAGTGAGAGTGAGTGAGAGTGAGTGAGAGTGAGTGTGAGTGAGAGTGAGTGAGAGTGAGTGAGAGTGAGTGAGAGTGAGTGAGAGTGAGAGTGAGTGAGAGTGAGTGTGTGAGAGTGAGAGTGAGTGAGAGTGAGTGAGTGAGTGCGTGTTTGTGTGTGAGTGATTGAGTGAGTGTTTGAGTGAGTGAGTGAGTGAGTGAGTGCGTGTTTGTGTGTGAGTGAGTGAGAGCGTGTTTGTGTGTGAGTGAGTGAGTGTTTGAGTGAGTGAGTGTTTGTGTGAGTGAGAGTGAGTGTTTGTGTGAGTGAGTGTGTGTGTTTGAGTGAGTGTTTGTGTGAGTGAGAGTGAGTGTGTGTGTGTTTGAGTGAGTGAGTGAGAGAGTGAATGAGTGAGTGTTTGAGTGAGTGTTTGTTTGTGTGAGTGAGTGTTTGTGTGAGTGTGTGAGTGAGTGTTTGTGTGAGGGAGTGTGTGTGTTTGAGTGAGTGAGTGAGAGAGTGAATGAGTGAGTGTTTGAGTGAGTGTTTGTTTGTGTGAGTGAGAGTGAGTGAGTGAGTGAGTGAGTGCGTGTTAGTGTGTGTGTGTTTGAGTGAGTGTTTGTGTGAGTGAGAGTGAGTGTGTGTGTTTGAGTGAGTGAGAGAGAGTGAATGAGTGAGTGTTTGAGTGAGTGTTTGTTTGTGTGAGTGAGTGAGTGTTTGTGTGAGTGAGAGTGAGTGTGTGAGTGAGTGAGTGAGTGAGTGTGTGTGTGTTTGAGTGAGTGAGAGAGTGAATGAGTGAGTGTTTGTTTGTGTGTGTGAGTGAGTGTGAGTGAGTGTTTGTGTGTGTGAGTGTGAGTGAGTGTGAGTGTGAGTGAGTGTTTGTGTGTGTGAGTGAGTGTGTGTGAGTGAGTGTGAGTGAGTGAGTGTGAGTTAGTGTGTGTGTTTGAGTGGGTGAGTGAGTGTTTGTGTGTGTGTGAGAGAGTTTTTGTGTTTGTGTGTGTGTGAGAGTGTGTGAGTGAGTGAGTGTTTGTGTGTGTGTGTGAGTGAGTGTGTGTGAGAGAGTGAGTCTGGATGTTGAGAAGTGGGCGTGGCTCTCATTTGGATATGCAGATGAGCGTGAGCTTGCAGGGGCGGAGTTTAAGTGCACTGAATGATCAGAGAATCCTGCAAACATCATCAGTCTGTCGTTCTCACCCAAAAATCCAGTTACGACACTTTAATTAAATTTAATTTACAAGGTCAAAACATTAAAAAAAGAAACAGATGCACAGATGAATATGATCAATAACATCCATTTCAAAATAAATAAGATGTATTTCCATTGCATGCTGACTTTTATACAAGACACTACAGGCAGAAATATGTTCTTAGTGGAAAGATAATATCATAAGTGTTTGTTTTATTGCACTTTAAAGGCGGCGAGTTTGAGTCAGAAATCACTTCATCAGCTTTACACACACCAAACGTTACAGTTTTATTCATATCTATATCCTGAAACTTTGTTCATATTACATTCACCTGATTTACAGAACATTTTATTCCTAAAAACATGTTTTTTTCTGCCTGTTGACAGTATTTTCTGATTAATGGAGTGATAAAAGAGAAATCCAAAACCCCATCAGTAAAAACCTTTAATATGTCGACAAAAATCAAACAATAATTCTGAATCTCGCTTTATCCAATGTTCAGATTTCTCTTCTGGAAATGCATGCAAATTTGTGCATATTTAACTAGACAATGCCTCATTTGCATATTTAAACATAACATTTCACATTCACTTCCTAATCCAGAAGAGAGCAGATTTGAGGGCAGAACTTGTGCTTTAATGCGCTTTTATGTGCATCGTGTGTCACATTATTGTTGCGTCATGTGACGAAGCTCTTCTTCTGCAGATCCACAGCGTTGTTTTCCATTAGCGTAGTGTTGTGATGTACAGTGAGGATATTAATGGTTGTGTTGATGTGTGATGTCAGATCTCAGGCTGTAATGGATCACATGAGCTTGAGTTTCTCTCCGTCTGTGACCCTGATGATATGAAGCGGCACATCTGAGGGTCAAAGGTCAGACTGACGGGAATGTCTCCACGTTTGAAGTCCCGTCTGACCGCCGCGATGATAAACGAGTCGAGCTGATGTTAAATCCCGCTGCCGGATCACATGCTAATAAGTTTGGAGTTCGAAACGACTTTAATGAGATTTCTATTATTTACACCAGGGCTGTTAAACTCATTTCAGGTCGAGCGCCGGATCTGAACACAATGTCAAATTATGCGAGACGCTTTTTTAATTTGTTTAACCACCGTCTTCTCTGTAGATAATAAAGCTTTAATAATTAATACGAGTGCTAAAGAAACACATTTCCTTCACTGGAGACCTTTAGATCACGCACAGGAGAGACTCTGTGTGACCAGAACGCCTCGCTCAATTAAATGCGTTCGCTTCAAGACAATGTTAATAAAAGAGGATGAAGAGTTTTCACTTGGTAACTTCAGTTATTTTAATATGCAAAGAAGCAAAACTAGAAAAAGGGAATTTGGCTGCATTCAGAGTCTAGTTAAGCATCGTGTAAATAATAGTCAGAGTAAAATAAATCAAAAAAAGTTTGCATTTGTGTTTCTTTTTTCTTTAACATATTTTATACATCAGGCTTTTATGGCTCATAGTGAGAATATGAAGATCAAAACTCATACTCACAACTTCTGAACAATATTTTGGCAAAGCTGTATAGAAGATTATGATTCTCTGGAATACTTGATTCTGATTGGTCAGTTAAATATTTCTGATTCATGATTCCGTAGATGAAAATAAAGGTTACACTTTATTTTAAGGTGTCAATGTTACAGTGTAAATATATATTTAAGTAATATTAATGAACTAAATAGGGTTAGGGTAGGATTAGGGTTTGGTTGAGGGTTAATTGCATGTAATTATGCATAATTTACTGTTATTATTACTATGGTAAGTACATGTAACATAATAACAAGGATAATATGAAAGTAATGACACAGAGGTTTGTGCTAAACGAGCGTTTGTTGAGACAGTCATGATGGATTTCTGTGTGTTATATTTCATTCATATTTTATATTTCTACATTCTTAATCAAACATTTGCCCAGAAGTTCTAAATAAAGGGAGAAAAATAATCACATATGAATGAGTACTTTTGAGTATATACTTTAAAATGTAGAAAAGAAAGTCTTTTGCGTGTGGTAAATATACATAAATACTATATTTTTGCGAGGTAAAGTACAGAGTTTCTGTGCAATCAGAATGAAAGTGGTGATTTGTTCTTGAATGTCTGTTTTGTGTGATTGTGTGATTGAGGTTGCAAATGTCTTTAACATGTTTAACGTGTGTGTGTGTGACAGGAACAGCGTCTCGTGCGTCTGCTTATATCCAGCTCTCACGGCTTGATGCCTTTTATTTTACAAACAATGCAGCCGCTTTCCTGCATGTGTGATCCAGACCAGAGATGGAAGTAGTAATAATAATAAATAATAATAATAATAATACATTTGATTTATAGGCGCCTTTCATGGCACTCAAGGACACCTTACAAAATCCATAAAAGCAATGACATTAAAGGGGTGGTTGATTATGATTTGACTTTTCTAACTTTAGTTAGTGTGTAATGTTGCTGTTTGAGCATAAACAACATCTGCAAAGTTACGACGCTCAACGTTCAAAGCAAAGGGAGATATTTGCTTTTAAAGAAATTGCTTTTTAAGAACTACAACAAACGGCTGGTAGAGACTACACGAGCTTCTTCAGGGTTAGTGACATCACCAACCCTAGAATTTGCATAAACTCCGCCCCCGGAACACGATTTATAGATTATCAAGACAGAATATGCTAATCAATGACTAGAAGATAACTACACATCAGCTTCATAAATTCATCAGCTAACATTCAGAAATGTCCTGTTGCTTCTACATGTTGTCACTTCTTCTTGAGTCTCTCCATCATTGTCTGACTCCGGTTTGAACATAAAAGACTAAAAGTTTTAGAAATTTTCAGTGCATGTGTGTGTGAGGTAAAAGGACGTGAGTTATAGAAGCGCCGCCCCCTGCGCCGGGAGCAGCAGCTCATTTGCATTTAAAGGAACACACACAAAACGGCGTGTTTTTGCTCACCCTCAAAAAGTGACCATTTTAACATGCTATATAAAAATATCTGTGGGGTATTTTGAGCTAAAACTTCACACACACACTCTGGGGACATTAGAGACTTCTAGTGAAAAGGCATTATACACCCCTTTAACAATAAAACCAGTACAGCAACAAACATTAAATCACATAAAGCCTGCCTAAACAGACGAGTTTTAAGACGAGCTTTAAAGACCGAAAGACTAGAACTGTTTCAGTTCCAGAGTTCCATAAATGAGGAGCCGTGATCCGAGTGTGTGGAAGAGCAAGTGTAAGAGTGTGTATGTGAACAAGATCTAGAAGATATGAAGGAGCCGAGTTGTGAAGTGCTTTGTAAGTTAAAAGTAAAATTGAAAAATTTAAAAGTGCACTATGCAAGGACCACATCGAGTGTGTGTGTGTGTGTATGTGTGTGTTGTATGTTGTGTGTGTGTGTGTGTTTTGAGGGCAGATGCATGATTAATGTTGCATACATGCAACGCTGCATATTTGTGTCTTTATATTAAAACCAGATGCTATTTTGCACTTCCTGTGCGTTTGATTTACTGTGTTGTGCATGAAAACGAATTTAACCCTGTAAAGCTTGAAATGTGAAATAATATTCAGAATAATCTGGGATGGAATTGTTTTTTGAACCCTTTTAGACAAAATAAAAAAAGTAAAAAAAAGTATGCACATGTGATTTTTGTTGAGATATGATTATGAGCCATATAATAAGATATGGGGAAAAACTCAATTTTATTCAGAGACTCAAGCTGAGAAAAAAATATGCAATTTGATTTATGCAGATGCTGATATTTATATGAAATTCTGATGCTTGTAATGCAAATCAGTGAGATCTTTGGATACTGACATAAAATGCATATAAATATCAATATCTGCCAATAATATGTCTTAGTAAGATGATATTTAAATGCTTAGTTTTATGATCAAAGCTCTAGTTTTAAAACATATAATGCAATGCAATGATGATTGAGAGATGAACAAATAACCCTTCCTCAAAAGCCTGATGATCATATTTCATACTCGTGATTTTTCTATAAAATGATGATGATAATCAAGTAAAGCGAAGCTGCTTCAGTCCAGTTGAAATATCACTAACAATATCAAAGTTGTCGTGACTTTACTTTATAAAAATGGATGTTTTTACAATTACACTAAAAGACTTTTACTTAACAAAAGAGTTTAAACTATCAGTCAGAGACGGAAGGAATGGAGGAGATCGTGTGCGACAGTTGTTGATCATTTATAGACTATATAAAGTAGTTTAATAGTGTTAAAGCAGCTGTATTTCCATGGTGTTTCTGTAAATGTGATGGATCATAACCTCTGACCTCTGAGTGTAATTTATGTGCAGTTATGAACACGCTCTGACATTTTTCAAGCCATCACCTTTTTCGTTATTTTGTGCCTCCAATTCTCTCGCCGGCCTTCTGGGTCAGGAGCGGAGCAGGGCATCATGGGTAATCCGCCGCAGGGAGTGTTGTGTTCGTTAAGGTCAAGAGCTCGACATGCAGGCGCTCGCTGTAGAGTCCGAACACGGGACGTAATGCGCGCGCGTTTATGAAACATGTTTCCTGAGTCTCAGAAATGCTTTTATAGGGGTTTCATATCATGTGGAATTTGATATTGTTTAGTTTATTGTACTATTTAGTCTCAAAATTTGGGCTGAGCGATTCATTCGCTTTCGATCCTCATTAAAAGCCACAATGTAACGTCCAAATCAGTCAAATCATGTAACTTGACTCGTGAAATGCAGTGTTTTATTATTAAAAAGTCATATTTATAAGTATGTTAGATGTGTATCAGTGTATTGAATATGTGCATTATGTCTTAAAGTGACAGCAGCCTAATATACATTTAATTATGTTAATATTAATCAAACAAGAAGAAAATGACACCGCTCTAGACTCAATGACTTTTGGTTGCTTTAATAATAATATTTAGGAATTATTGTTTTTTTATTTATTGTTTTTGTCCTATTGTTTGTAATTTGGTTCTTTGACTTTGAATTTGAATTTGAAAAAACACTAATAAGATGTTGGTTATATCACCCGCTCCTAATCGTGTTAAATTACAATACTGACCAAAATCATCGTGATTATGAACATAATGACTCAGTCCATGAAGAGCTTGTGAGATGCTGGTGTTTGTTTAGAGGTCAAACACAGTCACATGGAGGATAATGGGACGTTTATATTCCAGTGATAGTATTCAGTGAGTAATGTGCATCATTTACTGCACCTGCAGAGACGTGCTGACCGTGTGTGTGTGTGTGTGTGTGTGTGTGTGTATGTGTGTGTGTGTGTGCAGCTTCAGTCCCTGAGCAGTCTGGATCTGCGGCACATCTCTGAGCTCAACAACGAGACCGTGATGGAGGTCGTGAGAAAGTGCCGGAACTTGACGTCCCTCAACCTCTGTCTCAACTGGACCATCAACGACAGGTGCACAGAAGCTCTCTCTCACACACACGCACACACACACACACACACACACACACACACACACACGCTCACACACACACACACATACACAGACACACACAGTCTCACGCACGCACGCAAGCACGCTCACACACACACGCACATGCACAGTCTCTCACACACACACATACACAGACACACACAGTCTCACGCACGCACGCACGCACGCTCACACACAGTCACTCACACACACACACACACACACACACACACACACACACACACACACACACACACACACACACACACACACACACACACACACACACACACACACTTTGTTCATCTATCACATTCTCAATGATCGACGTCTGTAATAAACACTTTCTGTAGTTTCACTTCTTAAATTTTGGTTTTATTTTAGCAAATTTTTCTGATTTCACATTTAATATTTTGTGTGCTTCAGCAGTGCAATATTAGTTTTTTCATTTTTATTTAATGGAGAAATATCAATTTTGTTTTATATATATTTTTATTTTATTTAGTAATTCATTTTAATATAAACATTTTAATAAAAAATTTGGATGGATGGATGTATAGGATGGATGGATGGACGGATGGATGTATAGATGCATGTATAGACGTATAGGATGGATGTATGGATATATAGATGGATGTATAGGATGGATGTATGGATAGATAGACGGATGGATGTATGGATGTATAGATGCCTGTATGGATGTATAGATGGATGTATGGATGTATAGATGGATGTATAGGATGGATGTATAGATGGATGTATAGGATGGATGTATAGATGTATAGATGGATGTATAGATGCCTGTATGGATGTATAGATGGATGTATGGATGTATAGATGGATGTATAGGATGGATGTATAGATGTATAGGATGGATGTATAGATGGATGTATGGATGTATAGATGGATGTATAGGATGGATGTATAGATGTATGTATGGATGTATAGATGTATAGATGGATGTATAGGATGGATGTATGGATGTATAGATGGATGTATAGGATGGATGTATGTATGGATATTTAGACGGATGGATGTATGGATAGATAGACGGATGGATGTATAGATGCCTGTATGGATGTATAGATGGATGTATGGATGTATAGATGGATGTATAGGATGGATGTATGGATAGATAAACGGATGGATGTATGGATAGATGTATAGATGGATATGTATGGATGTATGGATAGATAGATGGATGGATGTATAGATGGATATGTATGGATGTATGGATAGATAGATGTATGGATGTATGGATAGATGTATAGATGGATATGTATGGATGTATGGATAGATAGACGGATGGATGTATGGATAGATGTATAGATGGATATGTATGGATGTATGGATAGATAGATGGATGGATGTATGGATAGATGTATAGATGGATATGTATGGATGTATGGATAGATAGACGGATGGATGTATGGATAGATGTATAGATGGATATGTATGGATGTATAGATGGATGTATGGATGTATAGATGGATGTATAGATGGATGTATGGATAGATAGAAGGATGGATGTATAGGATGGATGGATGGACGGATGTATAGCCGGATGGTCACAGTATCTTCAGTCGTCCTCATGGTTCTGCTCTGGATAATGAGTGTGTTCTCCTCAGTCTATGAATGATTGATGTGAAACTGGTTGGTTCTGGTTCCTCTCAGTTCTTCGGTCTCACTGTAAGACACTGAACCACTGATCCACGCAGTTTCTCAACGTCTCGCTGTTTTGCCTGAAGGAAATGAACACAGAGGTGTTTCACAGCTACGCTATAGTGAAGAGCGCCGTGATCAACGCCCCCATTAGCCTCGCTGAACTAGAAACATCACACGGAAAAGAGCAGTTTAGCTCATCTAACTAACAGACGGTCAGAGAGAAACACAGATGTTTCTGAAGCCCATTCAGAGGCCGTGTTTAAAATCTGTTCTCCATATGCGTGACGCGTTTGATCCTGTGCTGCATGTTTCCCCTTGTTTTTGATGATTCAGTCATATTTCTGTGTCGTTTGAGTCCTGAGTGAAGGAGATACAGGAGAAGAGCGCAGATGCGAGCGGCTGGAACTCAGAGATTTCATGCTTGAACATAAACAGCTTTCTCTGCGCTTTATCAGACGCGTTTAAAGGCTTCAATCGTCTCCGAATCCTGACGGAGCGTCCAGTGCTTCCACACATGTGACGTTCATCTGGATATATGAAGCATTATTGGACCAGAGCTTGTGTTGAAGAGTGAATACAGTACAACTCTATTCATTATCTATTACTGTACTAACATTCTACTCAACACTCTATTCATTATGTAATCATATCAATTGGTTATATAATCTAGTGGTTCTCAAGATTAATTAAAATAAGCTCTAAAACAACTAAAAGTCCAGATATTTCGTATTTTTTATTCACCCCCTCGACAAAGAATGAGGATTCTCATGGTATTGAAAAATATGGATATATATAAGGCTTTTAATTTCAAATCTAGACCTGGAAGAATTATGGAAATTAATCAAATCTTAAAAATCTTGCATTTTTAAAAAATAATAAATATACCTTTTTCTAGTTATGCCAATATCTATAATATTTGATTGTTTATGAGTAAAATATACTATTTAAAAATGTTTCTCATTAAATTAAATTTACTGAATCAAGTAAATTCATTGGTTAAAAAGAACATTCAGCTCCAAAAATAAAACTTCTAAAATTGAATTATTTAAATTATTTATAATTATTTTAGTGAATAATTTACTTCAGTTGTCCTTATGTTTTCCATATTTAAATTTGTATTAGTTTTAGTAAATTTGTTAAATTAAGTTAAATGAAAATAAATTAGAAATGTGTTTTTGTCATTTGGTTATTTTTAATGTCAATATAGTTTTTATCAATTTTTATTTCAGTTGGTTTATTCTAGTGCATCAAGTTAAGCTAAATGAGAATGAACATTTAATTTCAGTTAACGTAACAAAAATGTAATTTTTCTGGTTTTATTGAACTGTAATGACCTTTAAAAAGGTTTTGACTGAGAACAAAGTTTGCATATTTGTGTGGATAATGTGAGGCTCGGAGTTCAGAAGGTGGAGAACCGCTGGAATAATCCATATTCATCATGTTTTGGCAGGACGGTGGTTATGAGGGAATCTGGGCATATTTTTCTCATGTCAGAAGTAAATCATGTGACCTAGACGACTGTAGATGAGCCTCCTGCTCGTAAATCACACGTGTGATGATGAAGAACCTGGACAAATGTTATTTCATGGGCTTTTGTTCTTGTTTAATAAGCGTGTGTGACTGGAGAATGTGAGGAAATTCCTTCTTCTGTTTATATTCCTGATCTAGCGTATGGATTTACAGCCTCCTCAGGCTCGTTCTGAGCGTTAACACAATATTGAATTTACAATCTGCCCCAGATACAGCCGTCTGAACGCTGCTGTTCCTCTTCTTTTATGATTTCTGGATTTATTGGAGATGTGGTTGGCCAATATCACATTATGATTCTTCCAGAAGAGATTTGACCCTTTATGAAACACTGACGGATTTCTCCGCAGTGTTTCCCGGTGGGTTTTGCGGGACGGTTTGGGTCGCTGTGGTTCAGGAGGTCAGAGTTCGAGCTGGAAGAAAACGTGCTGTAATTTACGCTGATTTGACTTTTTTACGGCCTCGTAACTAGATTTCACGAGCGCTGACGCTCAACGAGTCCTGGATCAAACATGTGCTTCAGGAACGACACTTTATGACGTGTTTGGGAAAGTCAGAAATGCTCTTGTGTGTTTTTGTGTATATCTAAAGTCAACATGAACTCAGAATGACCATATTTATTTAACTCATGATCCTGTTAGCTGAAGGAAAATCATTTCTGAGGTGGATTGAGTGGGAAAAAATAATCACTGTATGCATATATATATAATATATCCTTTTTTTACTTTTTTTTTTTTTTTTTACATATATTAAACAAAAACTAGATTGAGATTGAATCATATATGCATCTGCACAGAACATAGTTTATGTTATAGATGTTCATAATATTACAAAAAATGATTCAGTTTCTAAAGAGGGATTTCTTTGCAATATTTTATACTCAATATACAATATTTTATATTTTAGACGCAAGTAATTTTTACAACCATGTGCTTCTGTTTGTGAAGATTAGTTTATTGCATTATAACTAACAGTGAAAAACAGGTCTACTTATAAAAAGCAAGAACTCTTTCAGAGAGTGAGAGTGAAACACGTGTGTGTGTGTGTGATTGTGTGTGTGTGTGTGTGTGTGTGTGTGTGTGATTGCTGAGTATTTTCTCCTTAAAACTGCAGTGAACCAAAGACAGTCTCAAACACACGCTTTGAAATCGCTGGTGTTTCTGACGTCACAAACTACCTTGTAACCAATCAGATCAACGTGTGATCGTCAACCAGTGGATCTCTGAGCTGAGGGAGTGGAGGCGGGGCTCATTTGCATATTCATAGAACCGGGCATACTAAATAAGGCAAGGGTGTCGAGTTACATTCAAGATATTTCAAGGCATGAAGAATTGTTTTCAATGAAAATATTTAAATATATAATTTTGGTGATCAAAGAAGAGTTTTAAGGGATACAATGATTGACTACAGGCGGACTTTAAAATGATGTCTTGTGAAATCAAACCAAGTAAAGAAGAAACTGCAACATTGTAACATTTTAAGTTTCAGAACAAAGCAATAAACGCGACTCATTCCTGATTCATTAGCATCTCCAGTGTTCTTAATAACTGAGAGTAATGGCGTGTCACATATTTGTCTTGAGCTTCCGATCTTCTCCAGCTGTTTCCCAGTGTTCAGTGTGTGTTGTTTTGCAGGAGTGTGTGTGGAAGCAACATATGCTTGAATGACCTCTCTCTGCTGGATTAGCCGTATCATTCCTCTCGCTGATATATTCATTTGCACCACAACTAAATTAATTACGCCGGTTCGCTTTCGGAAAGTGTGTTTTTCCAGGACTCGCTTCAGGCCCACTTGATCCATCCGATGATTCCCGGTGGAGGAAAGCCTAGGAGATCGGCACTTATCCGGTTCTCACTCCAGCTGTATAAACGGGTCGTGCGTAAAAGCCATTCTAGTCGCTCTGAATGAGAGGCTCTGCTCAGCAAATATCTAATGCAATAACGTAAAGCAGTTCTTAAGCATTGCTCCCGCTGGCCCGACACTAGAAGACTTATTACAGTCAAACACGGAGAAGTCCTTGACCGTAATGTTGTGTTTGTCCTTCATTACTGCAGCTCTTTCTTTCTCTTATAGGATCCAGTGCACGGTTGCATAAAGCACCTTAAGTGTTATTTTCCCTTAAAGGGGTGGTTGATTATGATTTCACTTTTCTAACTTTAGTTTAGTGGTCGACCGATATATCGGCTGATATTTGGCATTTTTAAAATGTGTTGGAAGCGGGACTTTTATTTTGACGGCGCTCCGGACTTTTATTTTGACGGGCGGCGAAGAGAACGGCAGCGTTATTATTTTTACTAATGAGAGGTCTTAAATTGTGGTTGACACTTTGACTTAGACCTTTGATTTACGACAGCATATTACGTCTGTCAGTTAATGTCAGTTCAATTGTAAGTTAATTCATTATATTTCATCATATTTAAATATTGAAAAAAAAAAAAAAAATCTCATAGCATTATTTATGCAATTGTATGCAATTGTAAATGCTGTGTAAATATATTAATGCCACTTCTGTGTCACTGCAAAGATGGATTTTGTTGATAATATTTAATTTGATTAGTAACATCCCTATACTGTTATTATTCTAATATAATTTAATTTGAATGTTAGAATTTGACATAAAAGGTGATGCATACATACATCTAATAAGTTTAGAAAAAAAATGCACTTATAGGTAAAAATGCCCCTGGAAATAACTTATAATAAAGGTGGCAAATATTGCCCGTTAATAAAAATGTTAATGTCTGTCACTGCTGTGAACTGACCACCTCATAGAATATGAATAATATGAATATCTTCGTGAGTCAGCTGTCCACAACAGGCCTAAACCAGCACAAAAACACATTATTATCAACAAAACTTTGAAAATATGGATTTTTATGGAGTTTTTTGGTCAATATTTCACATCCCGAATGAACAGTACAGTATTAATTTTTATATCTTCAGGTCTCAAAAAGCCTTAAATTCGACTTTAAAAAGTGTGCAGCAACCCTGAACAGTAAATGCGCTCCTGAAATATGGAGTGTGATTAATTTCCCAGGAATGTGAGCCAAGAGCAGTGAAAAATCATCCGCAGATTCTCGATAAGAAAGCTGCGAACGGCACGTATTCTGGGAGGTTTCATATGCATGTTTGGGTATTTATCACAACACATGGATCTGGTTATGATACACAGCCACACATTAATCAAACACGCCCGAGTGCCGTTATAATGTCAGACGCTTGTGTAATTTGGCAGCGCCTCGTGCATATTTCATTTCTTCGTTAGGACACTTTCTGAAATGCGTCTGCATTCAATATCAGCAATGATTCACGATATCAAAAAACCTTTTTACCCCGAGCATGAGTCCCGTTATATCTAATATAACAGCCTCCTGTCTGATATAAATCTGTGTGTGTGTGTGTGTGTGTGTGTGTGTGTGTGTGTGTGTGTGTGTGTGTGTGATCGAGTTCAGCGAACGTTTGAAGAAAGCCTGTATTCAAACGTATTCCATAACGAAACGTCTTTAGCAGCGTTTAGCTCACAGGAGCTCTTAACTTTAATTATTACATGGCTCTGTGGAATACTTGATTCTGATTGGTCAATCGTATGTTATTCCCAGATAACAGCCGCTGAAACAGAAACACAGGCTCATCCGGGTCACTGAACTCTATACACTCGCTAGGAACGTTTTTTCCTCGTGGAAATTGTGCGTTTGGTGAGATAATAAAATATTAAAACTCAGTCAAATCAATATTTAGTGTAGTTATTTAATTATGCCATCCAGTATCGTGGACTCGCTCTCTCTTGTTTCATGCAAACGCAGCGGCGGCCATTTTGTGACTATTGTTTTGTAGAGAAAAACAAATAATTATAAAAGCAAAAAAGACAGATAGAAATACAAAGCGTACAAAAGAACACACTGGAATACAAAATAATTTAAAACCATTAGGAAAAAGCTAACCTAAAAAAGTGAGTTTTTAGGTTGGATTTAAAAATGCGCAGATCTTTAATATGGTTTTGTCTGGTGTTCTTCTATTAAGGCTGAATTATGGAAGCTTGTTTCCGCCACAGAATAAAACTTTTTAAAAGATAATTGCGACTTTTTATCTCACAATTGCGAGTTTACATCTCGCAATTCTGACTTTATTTCTCAGAATTGCGAGATATAAAGTCCGAATTGCGAGATATAAAGTCAGAATTGCGTGATATAAAGTCAGAATTATGAAATATGAAGTCAGAATTGTGTGATATAAAGTCAGAATTGCGAGATATAAAGTCAGAATTATGAAATATGAAGTCAGAATTGTGTGATATAAAGTCAGAATTGCGAGATATAAAGTCCGAATTGCGAGATATAAAGTCAGAATTGTGTGATATAAAGTCAGAATTCTGACTTTTTTTCTCGCAATTGCGACTATATCACGCAATTCTGACTATATATCTCACAATTTCGTATTATAAAGTCAGAATTACGAGATATAAACATGCAATTCTGAGAAAAAAACTCAGAATTTCAAGTATATTTCTTACAATTGCGAGTTTATATCTCATAATTCTGACTTTATAACACGCAATTGTGACTTTATATCACGCAATTTTGACTTAACACACAATTGTGACTTTATATCACACAATTCTGACTTTATAACCTGCAATTGCGACTTTATATCACGCAATTCTGAGATAAAAAGCCAGAATTGTGAGATTAAAAAGTCGCAATTACCTTCTTTATTTTTCACTCTGTGGCGGAAACAAGCTTCCATACTGAATTGGTTGTTGAAATGGTGTATTTCTTCATGAGGAGAAGCTCGTCTGATTGTTCTTTATTTGATGACCGTCCTGAAACACACTCGCATGAGGGAGTTCTCACAGATCGAGGTGAAATTAATTTCCCTCTTCCTAATAAGCTCAGGTTTTCCCTCGTGAGCTCGCGGCACCTTTACCATTGTCAATATTTCTTCTGTGTTCATATCTGTTTGTTTAACATGCCTTTAATTAGGAGCTCCTATTGAAGGCTTTAATTGCTTATTAAAACTCTTTTGCTCTCCGGAAAGCCAGAAACGGGCTCATTTCTATGCGGCGGCGCGCTGGGAATCTCACATGAAGAGAATCTGTTGGGCTTCATGAGCACAGAGGGACCGAGAAGCCAATTTGTCAGAGAAAAGTAAATTAAAGGCATTGCGGGTTCAATGTGGCGTCTCGCCTGAGATTTGTGGAGAAATGCAAAAAAGTTTTAGAACTGATTAACAGTTCTGTATTTGTCAAAATCTGATAGTTGAGGGTGTTTCTCTTAATAGGGTTGTGAAGTTTAATGGTTTAAATGAGATCTAAGGCCAGAAACATGCGTCAGCACATTTGTCATGCTATCAATCCTCCGTACTCTAGGGGGCGATAGAGTTTCCTTCAGATTTCTAGTGTTGTTCAGATAACTTTAACTCTTAAAGGCTTAAAACTGCAAACTAACTGTGTGAGAAGAGTGATTAGCGTTGAGTGCATAACATGCTTGCATTGCATTATGAATTATGATATTTTTAATGCACTTCTTGTGCAGTTGACGATATCAATATATTGTTTGCTTTATACAATACAGATTTAAATACATTTTTAAAGCAGCTTCACAATAATAATTCAACAACAATAATAATCAGCAAAATTCATTGCAGATTTATAATTCAAATTTGAATGCAAGGAAGTAGAATAAAAACAATCTATATCACTGTTTTACAGTGTCCTTGTTACATGTGTTACTCACTGTAATAATAACAACAACAGTACATGCAACTAATCTTAAACCAAACCCTGATCCTAACCATTAAAATTAACTGTAACCAAAAACATCATAGAAATGTAACACATAAATGCATTTAACATCTTGTAAGCTCGCGCTTGATCGGCCCAAAGCCGGCATCCGACCAGCGCGGAAGGTCTTAACGTGTTACTGTCTTTTCTCGAGGCAAAGTATTTTTTTATTAAATGTAATACATTTGAATATGTATTCTCTCGTTTTTTCATCTGACTCCATAAATGAAAAGGTTTTAATGATATCTGTGGATCATTAATTATGAGCGAATGTTTGACTATTCCGTTAAACTCTTCAATGAAAATAATGTCAAAGTCAGTTAGAATAATCAAATGTAACAATTTATTATGTCAGGTAAATGTATCACGCCAATTTCATAATCAATTCAAAGATAATCGATACAAAACATCAAATGCTCTGGAATAGAGAGAAGATGCAAACCCAACATTAAGAAATACGTGAGGCTGAGAGGTCTCTCTCTCAGTGAAAGAGGTCTCACTCTCAGTGAAAGAGGTCTCACTCTCAGTGAAAGAGGTCTCACTCTCAGTGAAAGAGGTCTCTCTCTCAGTGAAAGAGGTCTCACTCTCAGTGAAAGAGGTCTCACTCTCAGTGAAAGAGGTCTCACTCTCAGTGAAAGAGGTCTCTCTCTCAGTGAAAGAGAGTGAAAGAGGTCTCACTCTCAGTGAAAGAGGTCTCTCTCTCAGTGAAAGAGGTCTCTCTCTCAGTGAAAGAGGTCTCTCTCTCAGTGAAAGAGGTCTCACTCTCAGTGAAAGAGGTCTCACTCTCAGTGAAAGAGGTCTCACTCTCAGTGAAAGAGGTCTCTCTCTCAGTGAAAGAGGTCTCACTCTCAGTGAAAGAGGTCTCACTCTCAGTGAAAGAGGTCTCACTCTCAGTGAAAGAGGTCTCTCTCTCAGTGAAAGAGGTCTCACTCTCAGTGAAAGAGGTCTCTCTCTCAGTGAAAGAGGTCTCTCTCTCAGTGAAAGAGGTCTCACTCTCAGTGAAAGAGGTCTCTCTCTCAGTGAAAGAGGTCTCACTCTCAGTGAAAGAGGTCTCACTCTCAGTGAAAGAGGTCTTTCTCTCAGTGAAAGAGAGTGAAAGAGGTCTCACTCTCTGTGAAAGAGGTCTCACTCTCAGTGAAATAGGTCTCACTCTCAGTGAAAGAGGTCTTTCTCTCAGTGAAAGAGAGTGAAAGAGGTCTCACTCTCAGTGAAAGAGGTCTCACTCTCAGTGAAAGAGGTCTTTCTCTCAGTGAAAGAGAGTGAAAGAGGTCTCACTCTCAGTGAAAGAGGTCTCACTCTCAGTGAAATAGGTCTCTCTCTCAGTGAAAGAGGTCTCACTCTCAGTGAAAGAGGTCTCTCTCTCAGTGAAAGAGAGTGAAAGAGGTCTCACTCTCAGTGAAAGAGGTCTCTCTCAGTGAAAGAGGTCTCTCTCTCAGTGAAAGAGAGTGAAAGAGGTCTCACTCTCAGTGAAAGAGGTCTCACTCTCAGTGAAAGAGGTCTCACTCTCAGTGAAAGAGGTCTCACTCTCAGTGAAAGAGGTCTCTCTCTCAGTGAAAGAGGTCTCACTCTCAGTGAAAGAGGTCTCACTCTCAGTGAAAGAGGTCTCTCTCTCAGTGAAAGAGGTCTCACTCTCAGTGAAAGAGGTCTCACTCTCAGTGAAAGAGGTCTCACTCTCAGTGAAAGAGAGTGAAAGAGGTCTCACTCTCAGTGAAAGAGGTCTCTCTCTCAGTGAAAGAGGTCTCTCTCTGTGAAAGAGGTCTCACTCTCAGTGAAAGAGGTCTCACTCAGTGAAAGAGGTCTCACTCTCAGTGAAAGAGGTCTCTCTCTCAGTGAAAGAGGTCTCACTCTCAGTGAAAGAGGTCTCACTCTCAGTGAAATAGGTCTCTCTCTCAGTGAAAGAGGTCTCACTCTCAGTGAAAGAGGTCTCTCTCTCAGTGAAAGAGAGTGAAAGAGGTCTCACTCTCAGTGAAAGAGGTCTCACTCTCAGTGAAAGAGGTCTCTCTCTCAGTGAAAGAGGTCTCACTCTCAGTGAAAGAGGTCTCACTCTCAGTGAAAGAGGTCTCTCTCTCAGTGAAAGAGAGTGAAAGAGGTCTCACTCTCAGTGAAAGAGGTCTCTCTCTCAGTGAAAGAGGTCTCTCTCTGTGAAAGAGGTCTCACTCTCAGTGAAAGAGGTCTCACTCTCAGTGAAAGAGGTCTCACTCTCAGTGAAAGAGGTCTCTCTCTCAGTGAAAGAGGTCTCACTCTCAGTGAAAGAGAGTAAAGAGGTCTCACTCTCAGTGAAAGAGGTCTCTCTCTCAGTGAAAGATGTCTCTCTCTCAGTGAAAGAGGTCTCTCTCTGTGAAAGAGGTCTCACTCTCAGTGAAAGAGGTCTCACTCTCAGTGAAAGAGGTCTCACTCTCAGTGAAAGAGGTCTCTCTCTCAGTGAAAGAGGTCTCACTCTCAGTGAAAGAGGTCTCACTCTCAGTGAAAGAGGTCTCTCTCTCAGTGAAAGAGGTCTCACTCTCAGTGAAAGAGGTCTCACTCTCAGTGCAAGAGGTCTCACTCTCAGTGAAAGAGGTCTCTCTCTCAGTGAAAGAGGTCTCTCTCAGTGAAAGAGGTCTCACTCTCAGTGAAAGAGGTCTCATTCTCAGTGAAAGAGGTCTCTCTCAGTGAAAGAGGTCTCTCTCTCAGTGAAAGAGGTCTCACTCTCAGTGAAAGAGGTCTCACTCTCAGTGAAAGAGGTCTCTCTCTCAGTGAAAGAGGTCTCACTCTCAGTGAAAGAGGTCTCACTCTCAGTGAAAGAGGTCTCACTCTCAGTGAAAGAGGTCTCACTCTCAGTGAAAGAGGTCTCACTCTCAGTGAAAGAGGTCTCACTCTCAGTGAAAGAGGTCTCTCTCTCAGTGAAAGAGGTCTCACTCCCAGTGAAAGAGGTCTCACTTTCAGTGAAAGAGGTCTCTCTCTCAGTGAAAGAGGTCTCTCTCTCAGCCTCACGGGCGAATCTGAGTTACAGAAAAGGCCTCGAACCCTCTGCTGCATTTCATTATATAGACAAACCTTTCACATGGAAACATGTGCTAACAAAAGAAATGTGCATTCAGAGGTTACACCTTTGGGTGTAGGGAGACCATTTGTCTAGAGGCCAACCCCTCCCTGTGTGTCAGTTATCCATAAACTCTTAAAAACCTTACTACCTTTTGTTTTACTTATTTGGAAATGAGACATTTGTACCAGTCGCACTGTGACATATTAAATGATACCAAACATAAAAAATAATCATTCACATTAAACTATACATTTTCTTGGGTGATTTACATGTGGTTTCAGCATGTGAGAGGAAGGGGGGAGAGATGTGTTCTGAGGTGAGACTTTGCCTCACAAATGGTGAGTTTGAATGCTAATTTCCAGTGAGGACCTTTGTCCTCACTCAGGGTCTCTTCAAACCTGACTGTCCGGCGGCATTTCCTAATTTCTCAATTCTTACAACATGAACAATGAGCAATATTTTTTAACAGCATTTATCAATCTTAGTTAATGAAAATGCAATTTTTTAATGTTTGATTATAGTTGCATGAACTAATGTTGACAGATGCCACTTTTATTTTAAAATGCATGAGTAAATGGTGAATAAAAGTGCATCTGTCCATCATAAAAGTGCATCTGTCCATCTTAAAAGTGCATTTGTCCATCATAAAAGTGCATCTGTCCATCATAAAAGTGCATCTATCCATCATAAAAGTGCATCTGTCCATCATAAAAGTGCATCTATCCATCATAAAAGTGCATCTGTCCATCATAAAAGTGCATCTGTCCATCATAGAAGTGCATCTGTCAATCATAAAAGTGCATCTATCATCATAAAAGTGAATCTATCCATCATAAAAGTGCATCTGTCCATCATAAAAGTGCATCTATCCATCATAAAAGTGCATCTATCCATCATAGAAGTGCATCTATCCATCATAAAAGTGCATCTATCATCATAAAAGTGCATCTATCCATCATAAAAGTGCAATCTATAGATTAGATGAAGTTCTTTGTTAGTTCATGTTAACTAATACCTTATTGTAAAGCGTATTTTAACTAGAAAACTTTAAACTTTAAAAAACATTTAACTAGAAAAACAAATGTTTGTTTATAGTTGCATGAACTAATGTTGGCAGATGCAACTTTTTTTTTTAAATGCACGAGTAAATGTCAAACTTTTTGACAAAACCTTGTTTGAAAAGCACCTATATAAATTGGTATTTAATTTCTATATTTCATCCATATTTAATAAATTAACTTCAAAATTGCAGAAGAATGCATAAACTTTGAATTATAATTGAGTAAATTCCTCTTCATGTCATTCACATTCGTCGTGTTCGTTGTGTCCAGATCAGCTCACACTAGCGCTGTAAAATGCGATGTTCAATATGCGATACGATAATGCTCAAAGTGTGTAAAATAAACGTAAATTATCTTAAAAATCTATTATAAAATATATTTAAATGTATATAACCTACACACGTGTTTCACATTCTTTTTGTGACAAGAAAACATCCCTAAACTTCTGAAAGTGAACATCAGTGTTTTACTGTATAAGAAGTGTTATTTTAACATCAGTGGGCTTCAGGTTATCCTACATTAGGGTTATTAAACAACAGAAACTGAATAATCAAATGTAAAAATAAAACACTGCTTAGTTTTCACTTATGAATTAAATATATACTGATTCTTATTAAAGCTACAGAAGTTATTCAGCCAAGAGTGAGTGATTTTCTCTTTGTCTTTTGTTCATGACTCCAGTTATTGTGATATGAATATCTCGATATATACATTTGCGATATTTCAATAACTTCTATATATTGTGCAGCTCTAGTTCACACTCACACACAAAGAGAGACAATTCTTCCGTTCTGAATTATTTGGTGTGTTTTTTCTCGAACTCTCATTAGACGCGTTTCCATTACAGATTTGTGCAAAACTTTTGCAATTTTTTCTGAATGTCGACAAAAAACGATTGCGCAATGATGCGTTTCCATTAACGATGTTATGCGACTAAAACTTAATTTTTTCCTCTCGCGATCAGTAAAATCATTCCAAAAACCATGGTAACGGACGTTGATAGGTTTATGTACTATATCCCAGCCACTGCACTGGCCATTATTAGTAATGGAAGGAGATGTGTGTGTGTTTTCCAAGCATTAATGGTGAGGAACGACCCTTATTATACTTGTGAGCGGCTCATATGAGGAGTTTCTGGGTGTTTCTCCCTCATTTCTGCTTCCAGGTCTTGATTGTGGCATTTATTTGAGGTTTAGAATCCATTATTCCTGTAATTCTTTTGTCTTATATGAATTTAATAAAGAACTCTGTCTCGTATTCTGTCCAAACACACCGCGTCATCTACGTCAGGTGTGTACATTGGGCGTATTTTCAATTCGCAATTTCAATTTGCGCAGTTTGAAGGGTAATAGAAACGCGTCTCCTGAAGGCTGGTGTTTGTGAAGGCGTGTGGATCAGAGAGAGAGACGGACAGAAGTGCAGTGAGTGAAGCGAGTGAAGGTCTTGAACGGGTTTGTGTTGGACGTGAGGAAGAGCTCAAGGTCTCGTCTGCTTGTTTCTGCTCTCTCAACTGAGTTAAACTTGCTGAACTCTCACTCCTTTACACACACACACACACACACACACACACACACACACACACACACACACACACCGTCGTCACACTGACACAATCTGCTGTGTTTGGCTCACACACACTCACTTCTATTATCCGGCTGTCCCATAATTCCCTGCTCTGGGATCTTAAACGGTTTGGATTGGATGCATGACTTTCCACAGCAAAATAAGTGTTTTTACTTTAAATGTAGGATATATTTCATGCAAAACCTTTGTAGAGGGAAAATAGAAATCGTGAGGTAGATCGGGAGTGTGTGACGTCTGAAACGTCTGACATGTTGTTTCTCCAGCTCAGGTCTTGGCTGTGTTCACGGTTTACTCGATGTCAGATGATCTGACAGGTTGAACGTTTGATTTGTGTGTCGGCGCTGATTGCGTCTCTCCTCATGATGTATGAAGTGTGTTTATTTTATGATCTTGTTTCTCCATAACATAAGAAAAGCAGTTCTGTGAAACTTTCACCCCAGTGTCTCTGCGCTCGATCAGAGATACACACACACACACACACACACACACACACACACACACACACACACACACACACACACACACACACACACACACACACACACACACACTGTCCGTCAAAGACCTTAATTTTATAATTTTTTTTAAACGAGTTATTCATGTATTTGTTTGTTTATTAAATAATAACTAAATTAATTAATGAACAAATGTATTAAACAATCAAATAATGATTTTATTAAATTATTAAATTAGTCAGCTGTTTGTTTATTAAATAGCAGACTAAATAAATGAATACGTTATTTTATTGAATTATAAAATAAACAAATGAATTGATTTGTTTAATAAATGACTAAATAAGCGAATTAATAAATTATTAAATAACTAAATTATTTTATTGAATAAAATATCATTTATTTATTTGTTTGTTTTTATTAAATTAATCAAAAAAAATCCTTTGAGCTAAAATAATTCATTGTGCTTCTGCAGAGATTTTTTTTTGTAAATATTTGTTTATTAATTACTTGAATAAATTATTTTATAATTTTTTTTAAACGAGTCATTCATGTATTTGTTTATTAAATAACTAAATGAATTAATGAACAAATGATTTAAACAATCAAATAATGATTTGATTAAATTAGTCAGACTAAATAGCAGACTAAATAAACGATTAAATTATTTTAGTGAATAGAAACACCCATTCACTGCCATTATAAAGCTTGGAAGAGCCAGGATATTTATTAATATAACTCTGATTGTATTCGTCTGGAAGAAGAGTGTCATATACACCTAGGATGAGTTGAGGGAGAGTAAATCATGGGCTGATTTTCAGTTTTGGCTGAACTATCCCTTTAATGGTGCAGTCAGGCTGACAGACTCTCTGTATATGTGAAAAGAGTGTGTCATTATTGGAGCTGTTGTGTAATGTCATAAATGTCAAGTGTGTGTCGTCTCCAGCGCTTTATTATTCGTTTAAAGGCCGCCGCTTCTGTCGGCCGTGTGACACACTAAAGACACTTTTCAGCGTTTGAGGCTCTTTTAAAACGGGTCAAGATCCGACTGAAGGGGTTCGTGTTCAGATTAATTACTCATCGCTCAGTCTTTCACATCCACTTTCTGTCAGATATGAGACTCGGTGAAGAACTGGCCATCACAGAGAGTCATGGCCAAAGAGAGAGAGTGCATTGAGAGAGGGGGTTTTATTTCTCTTTTCCTTTTTTTTTTAAAGTGAACACAAGATAATGTGACCATTATTTTTTGTTTATTATATTTAAAATAATTATTTATAAATTATAATTTAGTTCACTTAATATAGTGAACTTAATATATATCACTCAGTATATATATACTGTATACACACACACACACACACACACACACACACACACACACACACACATACAGTACCAGTCAGTTTAGACACATTGATATTTTTAATGTTTCCTAAAGAAGTCTTTTATGCTCATCAAAGCTGCATTTATTTGATCAAAAATGCAGAAAAAAACTGTAATAATGTTACAAAATGTAAAATAATGGTATTCTATTTGAATATACTTTAAAATAAAATGTATTTCTTTGATGCAAAGCCATAAACAAAACTATTATTTAAAATTTTAATAATATTTTACAATGTTAATTTTTATATATATATATAATATATGTATATAGGTATTTTATTTATTTATTTAATTAATTTCTTTTATTTGACACTTTATTGATTTTGTAATTTAATTATATTTTTATGCAATTTAATTTAGTTATTTTTACTTCTTTATGTTATTGTGACATTGAATATATATACAGTACCAGTCAAAAGTTTGGAAACATTACTATTTTTAATGTTTTTGAAAGAAGTCTCTTATGCTCATCAAGCCTGCAGTTAAAAAAAAAAAAAAAAAAAAAAAAACTGTAATATTATGAAATATTATTACAATTTAAAATAATGGTTCTCTTTTTTATATACTTTAAAATGTAATTTATTTTTGTGATGCAAAGCTGAATTTTCATCAGCAAGTACTCCAGTCTTTGGTGTCTTATGATCCTTCAGAAATCATTCTAATATGCTGATTTATGATCAATGTTGGAAACAGTTGTGCTGCTTAATATTTTTTTTATAACCTGAGATACTTTTTTCAGGATTATTTGATGAATAAAAAGTTAAAAAGAACTGTATTTATTTAGAATAGAAATCTTTTGTAACAATATACACTACCGTTCAAAAGTTTGGGAACAATAACATTTTTTTTTAAAGAAATTAGTACTTTAATTCAACAAGGATGCGTTAAATTGATAAAAGGTGATGGTAACGATTTATATTGTTAGAAATGTTTTTATTTTGAATAAATGCTGTTTTTATGAATAAATGCTGTTAACGTTTTACTCATCAATGAATCCTGAAAAAAGTATTCCAAAAAATATATATTAAACAGCACAACTGTTTCCATCATTGATAATAACTGAGTATCAAATCATCATATTAGAATGATTTCTGAAGGATCATAAGACACCAAAGACTGGAGTACTTGCTGATGAAAATTCAGCTTTCATCACAAAAATAAATTACATTTTAAAATATATTAAAAAAGAGAACCATTATTTTAAATTGTAATAATATTTCATAATATTACTGTTTTTTTTTTTTTTTTTTTTTTTAACTGCAGGCTTGATGAGCATAAGAGACTTCTTTCAAAAACATTAAAAATAGTAATGTTTCCAAACTTTTGACTGGTACTGTATATTTGAGAATGGAAATGTGCTCCTGTTATGATACTGTTAATTTATTTCAGATTAATTAATTTGTTATTTTGGAGCTTGACCATCAGTTCTCCATCACTCTCACTGCATTGATGAGCTCTGCCATCATAATTCCTGAAAAATGCACATATTCACTTTGCTGAAGAGAGAAAGTCACTGAGTTTGGAGCGACACGAGGGCGAGTAAATGATGACAGATTTGTTCATCTTGGGTCTGTAATGGCGAGCTAACAGAGAAACACCTGCTTTAATGGAGCTGTTGACGTGACGTCCCTGAACACATGCAGAAACGTGATCAATCTTCAGTCTGTGCCCCACTGAGGCCTGCAATACATCTTCATTTCAACAGGGTTGTTGTAAATGTCACTTAATGAAAAACATCACAGCGTATGACAAATGTGTGTGAAGCGGCGGCCGCTTAACGGAGACGTTTAACAAGTTCGGATCGCATGCGTGTCTTCTCTTCACGTGACACACACTCGCTCGCAATCTTGAGTTGTATTTCACAACAGCGCATTATAATCTGCGACCCTACGATGATTCCTGAGAAACGCTCTCATAGCCGCGACCCCTGGGGGACGGGATTCAGCATCTGGATCTTCACAGCTGGAAATAAGTGATGTGATCTGGGACGTGCAGTGAAGAAGAGCTGATAATGTGCAGGTTATCTGACGCTCTTCATCGTGTGTGTGTGTGTGTGTGTGTGTGTGTCTGCAGGAGGCCAGAGACTCAGAGATATGTATTCATATTCATATTCATGTCACTTTCACATGCAGTCAGTCAGACAGTATCGCACAAACCAAGCAAAGATTCAAAAATGAGTTTGAATATTGTTTCAAATTTTGTTACTGATACGTTTATTTGTATATTATTAACTTATTATCAATTAAAATGCAAAAAAAATTTTACAAATATTTTATACATCTTAATATTAAAAAATCTGCACACGAAAATAGGGCGAAAAGCCTATGGGTTGAACCCGAAAACATTTTGCGCACTTTTTTGCACTTTTACACTTTATTTTTGGCGTCTGGACAATAAGATCCTGTGAGTTTTTCGGCCTATTTTCGTGTGCAGATCTTTTTCAGATTTTTTGCATATTAAAATGTATAAAGTATTTATAAAGTAAATGTATTTGCATTTTAATTGATTATAAATTAATAATATATAAATAAATATACAAGTAACAAAATTTGAAACATATTTAAACTGATTTTTGAATCTTTGCTTGTGTTGTGCGATACTGTCTGACTGACTGCATGTGAAAGCGACATGAATATGAATCTCTGAGTCTCTTTTGGATCTACACACCTTAAGAAGTTATTACATTCATCTGTTTGGGACTAGTGTTTGGCGCTACGCTCCATCCCCTACATTTTAATATAAAATATATTATATATAGTCTCATTGGTATCGCTTTCACATGTCAGAATCAGCTCAACACGAGGAACAGATTTACTGGCTGAAGTGATTCAATGCACTATTAATGAGTCGCTTAGTGTGCGTGCACATGAAGGGGGTGTGGGTCGTCCTAACAACGACTAACGTTAAAATGGTATATTCTTGAGAATTTTTATATGGGCCGACACACGACCCAAGAGACGACGTTCCGATGAACAAATAACAAAGAATAGGGAAAAGGGGAAGGAACGCAAAGTCCCGAATTTACATCGGAAAAGCGTTCAAAAGGTGGGAGAACTCCGCCGGTAGACGGGCTTCCGATCCGACATTCAGGTGTTTCTGCTGGACAGGTGTGTAGATCCAGTTTGGGTTTTTCTAAACGGTTCATGACTGTTTCAGGAAGCACGGGAGTGAGAGGGAGGGGGAGGGGGAGGGGGAGGGGGAGGGGGAGGGGGAGGGGACGGGATGAGGAGGAGGGAGGGTCGAGCTAGCCTCAGTTTTGTTTGACAATACTTCGAACGTCAACAAGAAGTGACGTCACCCAGCAACGCTTAGAGCAGCTTTAAGTTAGGGATAATGTACATCCAGACGGTTGTTATCTCAGAATAAACCCCGACAGGGTGATGAGGACCCTGACGCGAAGCGGATTTCAGATTAAACGGTTTAAAATTGTACATGTTTGTATCTCATAATCCAACAGTGAACAAAACAATAGTCACAAAATGGCCACCACTGCGTTTGGATGAAACAAGAGAGAGCGAGTCTCTAACTCTAAACAAAATATTGATTCGATTGAGTTTTAATATTTTATTAATTCACCAAACGCAAAATTTCCACGAGGAAAACCCGTTCCTAGCGAGCGTATAGAGTTCAGTGACCCGGATGAGCCTGTGTTTCTGTTTCAGCGGCTGTTATCTGGGAATAACATACGATTGACCAATCAGAATCAAGTATTCCACAGAGCCGTGTAATAATCATTTATAATAAATAAATAAAATATAATAAATAAATAAATTTTAATATAAAATATAAATGCTCTTGAGTAATAATATCTCAGTGATTGTTGAGTTTCTGTGATGGGCCGCATCGTCTCGTTCTCTTCTGTTTATTATTCTGTCGTTTGTGAGTTAAACTCGTTAGCAGAGTTCTTCCGTTTATTATTCTGTCGTTTGTGAGTTAAACTCGTTAGATGAGTTCTTCTGCTTATTATTCTGTCGTTTGTGAGTTAAACTCGTTAGATGAGTTCTTCTGTTTATTATTCTGTCGTTTATGAGTTAAACTCGTTAGATGAGTTCTTCTGTTTATTATTCTGTCGTTAGATGAGTTCTTCCGTTTATTATTCTGTCGTTTGTGAGTTAAACTCGTTAGATGAGTTCTTCTGTTTATTATTCTGTCGTTTGTGAGTTAAACTCGTTAGATGAGTTCTTCTGCTTATTATTCTGTCGTTTGTGAGTTAAACTCGTTAGATGAGTACTTCTGTTTATTATTCTGTCGTTTGTGAGTTAAACTCGTTAGATGAGTTCTTCCGTTTATTATTCTGTCGTTTGTGAGTTAAACTCGTTAGATGAGTTCTTCTGTTTATTATTCTGTCGTTTGTGAGTTAAACTCGTAAGATGAGTTCTTCTGTTTATTATTCTGTCGTTTGTGAGTTAAACTCGTAAGATGAGTTCTTCTGCTTATTATTCTGTCGTTTGTGAGTTAAACTCGTAAGATGAGTTCTTCTGTTTATTATTCTGTCGTTAGATGAGTTCTTCCGTTTATTATTCTGTCGTTTGTGAGTTAAACTCGTAAGATGAGTACTTCCGTTTATTATTCTATTGTTTGTGAGTTAAACTCATTAGATGAGTACTTCTGTTTATTATTCTGTCGTTTGTGAGTACTTCTGTTTATTATTCTGTCGTTTGTGAGTTAAACTCGTTAGATGAGTTCTTCCGTTTATTATTCTGTCGTTTGTGAGTTAAACTCGTTAGATGAGTTCTTCTGTTTATTATTCTGTCGTTTGTGAGTTAAACTCGTAAGATGAGTTCTTCTGTTTATTATTCTGTCGTTTGTGAGTTAAACTCGTAAGATGAGTTCTTCTGCTTATTATTCTGTCGTTTGTGAGTTAAACTCGTAAGATGAGTTCTTCTGTTTATTATTCTGTCGTTAGATGAGTTCTTCCGTTTATTATTCTGTCGTTTGTGAGTTAAACTCGTAAGATGAGTACTTCCGTTTATTATTCTATTGTTTGTGAGTTAAACTCATTAGATGAGTACTTCTGTTTATTATTCTGTCGTTTGTGAGTACTTCTGTTTATTATTCTGTCGTTTGTGAGTTAAACTCGTTAGATGAGTTCTTCCGTTTATTATTCTGTCGTTTGTGAGTTAAACTCGTTAGATGAGTTCTTCTGTTTATTATTCTGTCGTTAGATGAGTTTTTCTGTTTATTATTCTGTCGTTAGATGAGTTCTTCTGTTTATTATTCTGTCGTTTGTGAGTTAAACTCGTTAGATGAGTTCTTCTGTTTATTATTCTGTCGTTAGATGAGTTCTTCTGCTTATTATTCTGTCGTTTGTGAGTTAAACTCGTTAGATGAGTTCTTCTGTTTATTATTCTGTCGTTAGATGAGTTCTTCTGTTTATTATTCTGTCGTTAGATGAGTTCTTCTGTTTATTATTCTGTCGTTTGTGAGTTAAACTCGTTAGATGAGTTCTTCCGTTTATTAGAGCTGTTTTTCTGTTGGATTGATGTGATGATTAAAGTCCCGATGCAGAAAGAGTAAAAGAGTAGATGAGAGTTTAATGGCTTAATTAGACCTCCACCAGTTCATTAAATATCCATCTCTGTCAACGTTTAAATATAAATTTAAATGTATACATATATTTAAATAATATTTTAATATTAGTAATTATTTATTTGAATTGCATTTATTCATTTATGATCAATGAAAAGTAAATAATAATATTTTATATATATATAAATGTAAGTAATGTGTATATTTATATTAGAATGTAAATAAGTTTATATATTTATGTAGGTGACATTTATTTATTTATTCCTTTATTTATTTTTATATTACTTCTTTTCTAACTGTACAAATGTTATTTAGTTATTATTTATATTAAATTTGAATTAATTTTATTATTTAATTCCGAATTTTTGTGTGTATTTGTATTCTTTTTA
>CM038639.1:35766354-35811354 GCA_021554675.1 Leuciscus idus | reverse complement strand
CGTTTGGAGATGTTTTGATGTTATTGATCATTGATTTACGGGCGTTCGCACACGGAGAACTTTAATTCTTCATGGATTTTATGGGCTAAATGTTGTGGGAACCCTGTAGATTTTCCTGGATTGGAAGTATTTATGATGTCAGGATTTTTCACTTTATTTAAAAAAGAAATTTCTTAACTTTGACAAGAAGATTTTGGTGAATCTGCTCCTCTGAAACTGACGCCGTTTGGAGATGTTTTGATGTTATTGATCATAGATTTACGGGATTAATGGATTTTATTGGCTAAATGTTGTGGGAACCCTGTAGATTTTCCTGGATTGGAAGTATTTATGATGTCAGGATTTTTCACTTTATTTTAAAAAGAAATTTCTTAACTTTGACAAGAAGATTTTGGTGAATCTGCTCCTCTGGAACTGAAGCCGTTTGGAGATGTTTTGATGTTATTGATCATTGATTTACGGGCGTTCGCACACGGAGAACTTTAATCCTTCATGGATTTTATGGGCTAAATGTTGTGGGAACCCTGTAGATTTTCCTGGATTGGAAGTATTTATGATGTCAGGATTTTTCACTTTATTTTAAAAAGAAATTTCTTAACTTTGACAAGAAGATTTTGGTGAATCTGCTCCTCTGGAACTGACGCCGTTTGCAGCGACGGCCTTAAGCATCTGGGGGGCCGTTTCAATAACTAATACGGGGCCCTACCCACATAAAACATAAACATAATCGAGCAGAAAAAGCAAGGATTCCTGTTGGTTTGCATCAATGGTATATTTTTTTATTACGTGCACTTTCAGAAATAATCCATAATAAGCAACATAGAAATAATCCAGCCTTATTTGATTAAAACTATATACAGTTATACAGTGTTTTAGGTTGGAATAAGCCTCGCTCTTTCACGCAGGGCAACTTCACTGCTTAATTGATTTGCACAGAATAATTTCAGCTGACTTTAAAAAAAACAGCTCAAACATGAATTATGTTTGTGAATTATTGAATTATTTAACAAAAGCAAAGAAGAAAAAGTGTCTGACTGACACTGAACTGAACTTATCCTAAATAACGACGGGCTCCGCGTTATTTACGCACTCGCTTAAGCCGCTCGCGGGGGCGGTAAACGTTGCCATGGTAACCGCGGCGCGAGTTCGACCAATCAGAGACGTCAGTGTTTTGCTTAGAATTGTGGGTAGTGTAGTATTTTGCGTCTGCCGCCGTTTGGAGATGTTTTGGTATGTTTGTACCGTTATTGATCATTGATTTACGGGATTTATGGATTTTATGGGCTAAATGTTGTGGGAATCCTGTAGATTTTGTGTAAAGCTCATGGAAGAGAATATGTGAAAATGTAGGCCTCATCTAAACAGAAATCTTAGACTTATAAATCATATCGCCTTCATTCAGTGCTTTTAAACAGTTGAAATGAAGCACTTGTTTGGTGAAGTGATTTGAGTTGCTATGATCGACTCGTCTGACACACGTCATCATGTTTAACAAACTCTGTCCATGTTGTGTAATGATGTCAGATCATGACTGATGTGTCTCATGAGACGTCACACACACACACACACACACACACACACACACGTTTCCCAGCATGCCGTGCTGCTGATTAACACCGCAGCCAGACTCGTCTCTTCTGATCAATATTAATAATTTATTGTGGTGAAATGAAGCAACAAGTAGCAGAAGTGCAGTTCATATAGTCGTTGGTTTATTGTTTGGCGTTTAATACATGTGTGTCTCAGATGTTCTTTCACACCAAACGTCTGATGAGAGATGGAGCAAATCTGAGTCACATATGAATTTAATTGTTGAAATGATTAGTGGTGTTTTTGCATCACTCATAGTTAGTGCATGTGATCCATATATACGTGTGTGTGTGTGTGAATCACTCGCCTGTTCCTCCAATCACACGCGTTAATCTAACATGCAGAAGGCGTGTGTGTGTGTGTGTGAGAGTGCGTGTGTGTGTTTGTGTGTATGTGAGAGTCAAGTCAAGTCAAGTTTATTTGTATAGCGCTTTTCACAATACAGATTGCATCAAAGCAGCTTCACAGTATTAAATTAAAATAAGTTTGTTTCAAGAGGAATTTATTGATTGATAAAATTAAATTAAATATCCCCAAAATATCCCCAAATATCCCCAGAGTGTGTGTGTGTGTGTGTGTGTGTGTGTGTGTGTGTGTGTGTGTGTGTGTGTGTGAGAGTGTGTGTGTGTGTGTGTGTGTGTGTGTGTGTGAGTCTCTTCTCTTCTGTCAGTGTGTATCAGGGCTCGTTGTGACGGTCTCTCAGTGAGTCTGAGTAACTCGTCAGCGCTGGAGAAATGAAGAGTCACACTGGACTGTAATGAGCAGTTCATAATCATAATCATCAGTTTCCATATGAGGCTGGTTTAGTTTAGACAATAAAGCACAAACTGAGTCCATTAGCTGAAGATAAACGTGTGTGTGTGTGTGTTCCAGATATTCTTCATGTCGCATGATTTCGAGTTCATCATGATAGTGAACGGCTCAGATTTGATCATCTTTATCAAAGGCATCACACAACATGATTCTGGCCTTATGGCTTTTGTTGCATAGAAGTATCGCAACTTCATATGTTTGTAAATGCATAAACATATTTGATCAAAAGAAAAATACATCAGTGAGGGAATGTTTTGGATTCTGTACAAGTTGAGCTCATTCAGCAGCTTTTGTAATGTTGATTACAGTGGAATATAAGATTGAGTCAGAAGATGTTTCTGGGTAATGTGTAAGATCAAATCTCTCTGGATAGAAATGTGCATTACTGTATATTATTTTTATTTATGATTTTTTTATCTAGATTTTCATGATTTTTATGTATTGATATATACTGTATAATAGATACATATACTAGTACAAAAATTATATATATATATATATATACACATACATCCAGTGTCTGAGAGAAACTGTGTGTGTGTAAGAGAGAGATTGTGTGTGTGTGTGTAAGAGAGAGAGGTTGTGTGTGTGTGAGAGAGAGAGAGTGTGTGTGTAAGAGAGAGAGTGTGTGTGTGTAAGAGAGAGAGGTTGTGTGTGTGTGTCTGTAAGAGAGAGTGTGTGTGTGTGTGAGAGAGAGTGTGTGTGTGTGTGTGAGAGAGAGAGTGTGTGTGTGTGTGTGTGTGTGTGTGTGTGTGTGTGTGTGTGTGTGTGTGTGTGTGTGTGTGTGTGTGTGTGTGTGTGTGTGTGTGTGTGTGAGAGAGTGTGTGTGTGTGTGTGTGTGTGTGTGTGAGAGAGAGTATGCATGTGTGTGAGTGAGTGTGTAAGAGAGAGATTGTGTGTGTGTGTGTAAGAGAGAGAGGTTGTGTGTGTGTAAGAGAGAGGTTGTGTGTGTGTGAGAGAGAGAGAGAGAGAGAGAGAGAGAGAGAGAGAGAGAGAGAGTGTGTGTGTGTGTGTGAGAGAGAGAGAGTGTGTGTGAGAGAGAGAGAGTGTGTGTGTGTGAGAGAGAGAGAGAGAGAGAGAGAGAGAGTGTGTGTGTGTGTGCGTGTGCGTGTGCGTGTGTGTGTGTCAGCGCTGTGATTGGTCCTGTCGAGGTGACGCCCCTTGATTGGCTCCCCTGTGGACCGCAGGAGTAATGTTCTCCATCACACACTGATCCTGAAGCAGAAACTGATGAAACAAGAGTGTTTCCTCTCCTCATCTCCTCCAGCGTCTGCTCTCCTCATCTCCTCCAGTGTTTCCTCTCCTCATCTCCTCCAGTGTTTCCTCTCCTCATCTCCTCCAGTGTTTCCTCTCCTCATATCCTCCAGTGTTTCCTCTCCTCATCTCCTCCAGTGTTTCCTCTCCTCATCTCCTCCAGTGTTTCCTCTCCTCATCTCCTCCAGTGTTTCCTCTCCTCATATCCTCCAGTGTTTCCTCTCCTCATCTCCTCCAGTGTTTCCTCTCCTCATCTCCTCCAGTGTTTCCTCTCCTCATCTCCTCCAGTGTTTCCTCTCCTCATATCCTCCAGCGTCTGCTCTCCTCATCTCCTCCAGTGTTTCCTCTCCTCATCTCTTCCAGTGTTTCCTCTCCTCATCTCCTCCAGTGTTTCCTCTCCTCATCTCCTCCAGTGTTTCCTCTCCTCATCTCTTCCAGTGTTTCCTCTCCTCATCTCCTCCAGTGTTTCCTCTCCTCATCTCCTCCAGTGTTTCCTCTCCTCATCTCCTCCAGTGTTTCCTCTCCTCATCTCCTCCAGTGTTTCCTCTCCTCATATCCTCCAGCGTCTGCTCTCCTCATCTCCTCCAGCGTCTGCTCTCCTCATCTCCTCCAGTGTTTCCTCTCCTCATCTCTTCCAGTGTTTCCTCTCCTCATCTCCTCCAGTGTTTCCTCTCCTCATCTCCTCCAGTGTTTCCTCTCCTCATCTCCTCCAGTGTTTCCTCTCCTCATCTCCTCCAGCGTCTGCTCTCCTCATCTCCTCCAGTATCTCCTCTCCTCATCTCCTCCAGTGTTTCCTCTCCTCATCTCCTCCAGTGTTTCCTCTCCTCATCTCCTCCAGCGTCTCCTCTCCTCATCTCCTCCAGTGTTTCCTCTCCTCATCTCCTCCAGTGTTTCCTCTCCTCATATCCTCCAGCGTCTCCTCTCCTCATCTCCTCCAGCGTCTCCTCTCCTCATCTCCTCCAGTGTTTCCTCTCCTCATCTCCTCCAGTGTTTCCTCTCCTCATCTCCTCCAGTGTTTCCTCTCCTCATCTCCTCCAGTGTTTCCTCTCCTCATATCCTCCAGCGTCTCCTCTCCTCATCTCTTCCAGTGTCTCCTCTCCTCATCTCCTCCAGTGTTTCCTCTCCTCATTTCCTCCAGTGTTTCCTCTCCTCATATCCTCCAGTGTTTCCTCTCCTCATCTCTTCCAGTGTCTCCTCTCCTCATATCCTCCAGCGTCTCCTCTCCTCATCTCCTCCAGCGTCTCCTCTCCTCATCTCCTCCAGCGTTTCCTCTCCTCATCTCCTCCAGTGTTTCCTCTCCTCATCTCCTCCAGTGTTTCCTCTCCTCATATCCTCCAGCGTCTCCTCTCCTCATCTCCTCCAGTGTTTCCTCTCCTCATCTCTTCCAGCGTCTCCTCTCCTCATCTCCTCCAGTGTTTCCTCTCCTCCAGTGTTTCCTCTCCTCATCTCCTCCAGTGTTTCCTCTCCTCATCTCCTCCAGTGTTTCCTCTCCTCCAGTGTTTCCTCTCCTCATCTCCTCCAGTGTTTCCTCTCCTCATCTCCTCCAGTGTTTCCTCTCCTCATCTCCTCCAGTGTTTCCTCTCCTCATCTCCTCCAGTGTCTCCTCTCCTCATCTCCTCCAGTGTTTCCTCTCCTCATCTCCTCCAGTGTCTCCTCTCCTCATCTCCTCCAGTGTTTCCTCTCCTCATCTCCTCCCGTGTTTCCTCTCCTCATCTCCTCCAGTGTTTCCTCTCCTCATCTCCTCCAGTGTCTCCTCTCCTCATCTCCTCCAGTGTTTCCTCTCCTCATCTCCTCCCGTGTTTCCTCTCCTCATCTCCTCCAGCGTCTGCTCTCCTGAAGCGGAGGTTACAATCATCAGGATTAATGTTCATTAAACACAAGCCCCGTAAATGCACTTCAGACATTTGGTCTGACAACTCTGTGTTTTACACACAATTGTTGCTCAGGTTTAAAGTCACCATGAAATCAAAATGAACAATTCTTATTGTTTTATGAAATATTGCAGCATTTACTATAAACGATTCATCCGTGCACAACATCATAGTATTAAATTGATGTTCCTGGTAATCGTGAATCAGAATAAGTTCCTCTTGCAGCTTCTCTTCTCTTCTCTGATGATGTGGGCGGGGCAACCTGTCACTCACATGAGATCAGCCAATAGCAAACCACAACCATCCAATCAATTCCTCACAGACAAAATCAAGCCCCACCCACATTAGTTCTCATTCCAGAAGCGTTACAGATGACAACAGCGCTGTGATGTCCAAGTCATTAGTAAACATTGCAAGATGGCTCTGGATGAACACCAGTTGTTTGAAATGATCGAGTTAGACTTGGCTTTTTATCTAAAAGAGGAACAGAAGACGCCGCTCGAATCCTTCCTTTGCAAGAAGGGCGTTTTTAGACGAAGGGTAGAGTCTAATCTAGTCAGCTTCGCTGGTAGCTAACCGTATGGGGCTTGTTGTGATTGGTCGTAGCGTTATCCAATTGCGTGTAGTGAGCTTTACATACGCATGCTTGGTGCCTCCCCTCGAGCTGCCGAGCTTCATTAGTCGACGCCAGATCATTAATCTTTCAGATTTAGGTCTGGATTTCCAGGCTGGAGGTGTGAAGTTCATCACATCTGGATCCAGAAACTGCCTGATGTTTCTCACATCACATGCTTCGGCTCCTCAGACTCCAGATCATCCTCTCGGTCTCAGAAGTGTTTTAATCTGCTCACTCACTGAGTCAGTACGAGTCTTTTTCTTTTTTGTGTGTGAAACGATTTATTCAACAAGAATGCATTAAATTGATGAAACAAGACAGTATAAACATTTATAATGCTGCAAAAGATTTCTGTTCCTCACTTACATTAGCAGAATACATTATGTATTTCCCGCTGCATTCGTGAGCGTTTCTCTTCATTGTGAAACACTTGCTGAAATAAGCGTAACGTAAGAGCCGATGGGGCTTGAAAAGCTCCGTTCAGAGAATCGATGGACACACGCCACGGGCCACACACACACACACACACACACACACACACACACACACACACCCACACACACACACACACACACACACACACACACACACACACACACACACACACACACACACACACACACACACACACACACACACACACACACACACACACACACACACACACACAAAATTCTAGTTCTGGTTTTCAGAGCCTTGCATGGTCAGGCTCGTTCTTACATCAGTGATCTGATCCAGCCCTACACCCCTGTGCGGGCTCTGAGGTCTGTGGATCAGAATCTGCTGAAGGTTCCACGCACTCGTTTTCGTACTAGAGGTGAACGATCCTTTCAGGTTGTTGCTTCTAGGCTTTGGAATGATCTTCCGCCCTCTTTGCGCTCTATTGACTCTGTTGATACCTTCAAGTGCAAGCTAAAGACTCATCTATTTGTTCAGGCTTTTAATGAGCTACTTTTGGGTTGATATGATCTTGTATTGTCTTGGCCTTTTTATATTATGTGTATATTCTGATGTAAATTTCTGTTGTGAAGCACTTTGTGGCTTTTTGTCTGTGAAAGGTGCTATAGAAATAAAGCTTGCTTACTTACTTACTTACACACACACACACACGCATGGACACACGCCACGGGCCGCACACACACACACACACACACACACACACACATGGACACGGGCCGCACACACACACACACACACACACACACGCCACGGGACGCACGCACACACACACACACACGCCACGGGCTGCACACATGCCTTTACTGTCTTGTTTTGATGGCTGTGCGAGTGCGTGTTGTGCGTGTTGTGTGTGTTGTGTGTGTTGTGTGTAATGTGTGTAATGTGTGCTGGTCCTGTGGGAGGTGATGCTCGAATGAGAGACTCCTGCTGAAGGACGTTATGGATTATGTTAAGAGACTCGTCTGGAGATGTGCAAATGAACCAGACGCATGCGGTGACCCTTCAGTGTGTCTTTACTCGCTCTGTCGTCAGAGAATAACAACAATATTCCAAGGACACGGAAAACATGTTTACACACAGACACACACACACACACACACACACACACACACACACACACACACACACACACACACACACACACACACACACTCACTCACTCACTCACTCACACACACACACACACTCTCACTCACACACACACACTCACACTCATTACTCACTAACACACACACACTCACAATTTTTTTACGTTTATTTAGCTACATCATAAATGACTAAATTAATTCATAAATAAATGCCTAAATTATACATTTTTCATAAATATATTTATTTATTTATTTAATTAATTTTTAATTTACTCAATTTGTAAATTATGATGCAGATAAACAATCATCAACAATAATCACTCTGGATTTTCAGTTGATGGAATAAAGTTAAAAATGAATTAAACCATAAAATGTAAAAAAAAAATAATAATAATAATGAAAAATAAATCTGATAAAATATTAAAATACTAATAATTTTTTTTTATATATATATTTGATTTGTTTAGCTGTATCATAAATGCCTAAATAAATAAATATATGAATTACATAATTCTTTATTTAATAAATTAACAATTTATTAATTAAGCCATTTATTAAATTAATAAATAATTTAGTCATTTATTCAATAAGTAATTTATGATGCAGCTAAACAAATCAAATATTCAATACTAGAATTTTTTTTAATTTTTTAATTTTTATTTTGGCCATAATATGAAAAATAATGATCCGCTTATTATCAGTATTAGGCAGAATTGTAATACTGTGTTTTTTGCTCTTTTTTTTTTCCGTTATTAATTTACTTAACAAACAAATAAACTGTCAAATGACATTTATCTGACATTGGAGAACCATGAACACGTGAATGTGGTGTTAAATAATTAAAATTATTAAAAAAATTCTCAAAGGGATTCGGCTGATGAAAAAAAAAAAAGAATGTCTTTTTCCCATCATTGAAACTCAATCAACAGCATTAACGTTTTACACACCGAACTGTGATTGAAATATTTCCTGGTTTGATGGTTGAAGGTTAAAGTCGCTGCTTCACGTGTTGAGTACGCCGCAGAGGAGCATTAGTGAAGGCTGCTTTGTGCAGTGACTGAACTAAACTTCTCGTTTCAGGAGCGTCTCGTCATCACTGTGGAAAAGCCGTAACGGATGAATCCGCTTCCCGAAGCTGAATCTGTGCGTTTCTCCAGTGATCTACAGACGCTCAATTAAAGCACACACTTTCATGGCGGATCACTCTCTCTCCCAAGCCAGAAATCAATTGCCTTCAGTCCTAGAATGCAGTGAAATTGAAATTACATGACACACACACACACACACACACACACACACACACACACACACACACACACACACACTCGTCTGTCTTTTCCAGCATGATTCTCTTTTTGCATATTTAGCAGACGATGCTCTTTGTGTCTGGTGTCACGCCTCACGCTGAGAGATTCACAGTTTCAATTATTTAGATGAAATTGTGCGTTTTGTCCCGCTGTGAAATAATTTGCCACATTCGCCCACTTTTTGAAAGGCGTCTGTGTGTTTGTGCTGAATGTGAATGTGTGTGTGTGTGACAGGTAACCAGCGCCGGGTCACATGACTCCTCCTGAAGTGACATCATACTGCGTTTATCTGAGTACTTCAGTACTTCTCTTTAGACCAAATGACCCTCATTTTGCTGTGTTATATCAGGAACACATATCAAGAAGTTCTGCTTGGAAAAACTGGTAGAATGAGTTGAAATCATTTTCGATAGATTATTACATTCAGCCATCTTATATTTAATGAACGACGGCAAAACTTCATGACAGAAGGAGTTTCATATCCTTACCTGAATGAATGAATGATTGAATGAATGAATGATTGATTGATTGATTGAATGAATCAATCAATGGATCAATGATTGAATGAATGAATCAATTAATAAATCAATGAATGAATGAGTGAATGAATGAGTGAATGAATGAATGAATGAATGATTGAATGAGTGAATGAGTGAATGAGTGAATGAATGAGCGAATGAATGAATGAATGAGTGAATGAATGAATGAATGATTGATTGAATGAATGATTTATTGAATGAATGAATGATTGAATGATTGAATGAATGAATGAATGATTGATTGAATGAACGAATGAATGAATGAATGAGTGAGTGAATGAGTGAATGATTGAATAAGTGAATGAATGATTGAATGAGTGAATGAATGAGCGAATGAATGAATGAATGAATGAATGAATAAATGAGTGAATGAATGAATGAATGATTGATTGAATGAATGAATGAATGAATGAACGAATGAATGAACGAATGAATGAATGAGTGAATGGGTGAATGAGTGAATGAATGAATGAATGATTGAATGAGTGAATGAATGATTGAATGAGTGAGTGAGTGAATGAATGAATGAATGAGTGAATGAATGACTGAATGAGTGAATGAATGAATGATTTATTGAATGAATGAATGAATGAATGATTGAATGAATGAATGAACGAACGAACGAATGATATAGAAACGTCAGATTGTAAAAAACAAACATTCATGTTCTTTCAGCATAAAGGATTCAATATAAGTTGAACTCCATTTGTGCAGACAATATTGTTCAAAAGTTTGGAGCATTTTTATTTTTATTTTAAAGAAATGTATATTTTTATTCATCAAGGACGCATTCAATTGATCAAAAGTGACAGTAAAGACATTTATAATGTTAATAGATTCTATTTCAAACAAACGCTGTTCTTTTCAACTTTCTATTCATCAAAGAATCCTGAAAAATAAAATGTATCACAGTTTCCACAAAAATATGAACATTGATAATAATCATAAATGTGTCTCGAGCATCAAATCATCATGTTAGAGTGATTTGTGAAGGATCATGTGACACTGAAGACTGGAGTAATGATGCTGAAAATTCAGCTTTGATCACAGGAATAAATTACACTTTACTATATATTCACATAGAACATTAAAATAATATTTCACTAATTTTACTGTATTTTTGATCAAATAAATGCAGACTTGGTGAGCATTTAAAAACATAAAAAAAAAAATTAATGGTAGTGTAAACATGAGACTTAAAAATGATCGCAACTTGTTAAAAATCTGTGTCTTTTTAGACCAAATGACCTTCATTTTGCTGTATTATATCAGGAACACATATCAAGAAGACAATCTGCTTGGAAAACTGGGGAAATGAGTTGAAATCATTTCCGATAGCATTCGATTATCTTATATTTAATGAACGACGGCCGACCTGAGGATGTTATCAGCTTCGAGACTCTCGTGACTTTCCTGATTTTAGATTATCATTGTTTGTCCTTCTCCAGAGCGATGCGTTACATCACAATCCCCCTCGATTCCTGCCGTCGAAGTCTCGAGTGTAAATATTAGCTGTTTACCTGTAATCTGCCACACACACACACACACACACACACACACACACACACACACACACACACACACACACACACACACACACACACACACACACACACACACACACACACACAGATGCTGTGAGCCGAATACAGAGACATGTAAGAACGACCTCTGATGACCTCTGGCTGAACGTCTGTGTTCCTCACGATGGACATGCGTGTTTTGATGGATTCCTGGCAGCTAATGATGCTTTTATGCTTTTATTTTCTGAGTCTGGTTCTGGTTAATGACGTCTGAGGAACTGGAGAAAGACTCTTGGATGCTGAAGTTTGATTTAGTGTTGGACCTTGTGAGAAGCGTTTCAGGGAGTGTTTGGAGAGATTCCACTCTCATACTGAATTGATTAACACCGTTTTTTGATCACACTCTAAAAAAATGCAGGGTTGTTTCAACTCAAATTTGGGTCAAATATGGACAAACCCAACCGTTGGGTTAAAAATGTAACCCAACTGCTGGGTTTGTCCATATTTGACCCAAATTTGGGTTGAAACAACCCTGCATTTTTGCACTTGAAGCGATCTTCAAACTGCATTTAATCATTATTATGCATGTAGCTTTATGAGCTCATACTATTTGATAGACTATTAGAGATATTTGCACTTTAAAAAAATGCGTTTGTCACACTGCAGGATTATTAAAAGTCATGATGTTGTTTTCAGGCTCTACTAGAACAGGTTTCATGCATTATTTTCCTCATATTCTCCATTGTTGCGGCTCCTCTCTTCCCAGTCTGTCAGTAACGCTCTGTTTACATCCTGTCTCTATGAAGCCCCTCCTTCTGAAAAGCACACTGTGCTCTGATTGGTCGGCTGGAGCAGTGTGTTGTGATTGGTCGAGCGCTTCGAGTGTGTTTGGGAAAAGTCTTACCCTTAACATAATCGGCAGTTTCAACCATAGACTGTAAATAAATATGTTCGTAGAGTGCGTGGCGTCACTCGTAGTGTTTCTGAAGCCTAAAGTGGGCGGAGCCGGCCGTCGCCATGTTGGCTGTGCGTCACTCGCGGATAAACGTAAATGTGCAGTGAGGCAGATTAGCTGAGGAGACGTGACGCTAACAGACAGCAGACAAACGGCTAGTAGTGACATCAGCGGCAATCCACCTGTCACTCAAGTGGCCACGCCCTTAATTATGCAGAGGCTTAATATAATTTAAACGGATGAGTTATAAAAAAATTCACCCACCTCACAGTCGTCATGAAGGAAGGGCAACATTAGCTATATAGACCAAAACCACTTTTTGTACCAGGATGTAAACATGTTTTTTTATGCTTTAAAGTTGGGCATTTTAACATTGAGGTCTATGGGACTGACTCTCTTCTGCAGCCGGTCTCTAGTGGCCAGTGGATGAACTGCAGTTTATCTCACTTCCGTGTTGGATTCACGAGTGAGACGCGAAGGTTCCCGCTTGGTTTCAACACACTACTAACTAACTCAACCAGGCTCCGCCCCTTTATTCTGCGCATTAATTATTTAAATGAGGAATATTGTGACGTGTTCGTTCCTGGAAGAAACTCAAGACTACAATGGAGGCGTTTCAGGAGTTCAGAAACACTGACACTGATAAAGAGAATAACTGGAGCTTATTAATGCTCAAACAGCAACACTACACACTAAAGAAAGTTATTTAAAATGGTAAATGAGACCGTATTGAAGTATTACATGGACACATTATGTAAGAACGTTTCAGGAATCTCAGTATCTCAACCGTTCAGTTATTGACTTCAACAATATGACAAACAGAACGCTTGACTGTAATTAACGATGATTGCAATCACCAGCAGAAGTGTGTGTGTGTGTGTGTGTGTGTGTGCTCACGGCCTTCACTTAGATGTGATTATCACAATCATTATCCTAATTAGTATTACTGCTATTTACACTCCAACAATTAACAGCATTCAATGGCTTTGCTAATGCGTTTCGTGAGGGTGTTATTTGATTTGCCGGTGTGTATTAATAGCTGAAATTACATTTGTTTGAGGAGATTTTTCACTTTGCTGTAGTTTACTTTCGGGACAGGGTGTAGAATGTCAGGTAAGTGTTTTTGTGATTTAGTTTGAGAGATTTCCCCTCTGTGTTCCAGTCGTCATGTAGAACAAATCGGAGCAAAGCTTTCCGGGATTGAAAAGCTCTGGCTCGAATGAGTTCATTAGCATCTTAGAAAATCGACTTTTAAATCAATTTTTTGGAGGGAAATGAGGTTCTGGGAAAAGACACTTTATACACTTTGTGATGATAAATCAGACGGTGGATTTCAGCTCGTTCTTCGTGCGCTTTGGGAAGCGTCTGTTTAAAAATAAATGCTTATTTTCAATTGTGCAACGAAAGCATCTTTTTTTCCAAATTAGACACATTTTCCAGCAGATCTCCAGGCGTATTATCATCCGGATGGATCCTGAAAACACTCCTCATCAGACAAACGTATCAAGCGCTCGAGAGTTAAAGCAAATGTACTGTCAGGGTTCCCACGGGTCCTTGAAATCCTTGAAAGTTTGTGAATCTGAAAAAAAGATTTAAGGCGAGACACTACAGGTGAATAGGGTACAATCTTTAACTAGCAGACATCACCATGAAACTTTCCCAGTTGATTACCTACATTAAGATGAGAAAAAAATGTATTACAAGTTTTGTGTAATTTAATGTTTAAATATGCAAATGAGGCAATATCTAATATTAAATATGCGCTAATTTGCATATATTTTAAAAAGTGAAATCTGAGTATTGTATAAAGCCAGGTTACATTTTTTTTTTCAATGTGTTCACATATTAGATGGGGAAAAATGTACAGAGGGATTTATGGATATCTACTTTTGTTATCCTGTAAATCAGAATATACTGTCAATATCCTTAAAAAAATTTATTTTCGCCATGTTTTTTGGAATAAAATGTTATATAAATCAGGCTAGGAATAATACATTTACAAATCCCTCTGTAAATGTCTTCATAATATAACCAGGTACAAGACTGGAGAGTTTGGTGTATCTTGGTGCTACTGAAGTGGAGATTTCGTACTTGGAGAATGAGAGAAAAGTCATTTTGAGAAAACGGGCTTTAAAGATTTATCATCAGCCAATGAGATTGCGCATTCAGCCCTTTGACTTTCACGATTGGTTGTTTATAAAAAGGAAATGACCATATTTGGATCTGACAGCATTGTACAGGAGAGAGAGAGCTTTCCAGCGGTGTGTGTGATGACAGGGAGCAGACAGAGATCGCGGAGCAGCAGGAGGATTTACAACGACAACTTTTGTTGAATTTAGGAGAAATCTACAGACGTAAACAGACAAAGTGCAGGAAAATAAAGACCTAAATGTGTATTTCAGACTTTTTTTCACCACAAGTCTGAAAGAAGACATGCTATTGAAGACAAATATCCCAAAATCTCAAAATTGACCAGTAAAAAAAAAACAATGTTTTTGCCTGCCGTGTCTCGCCTATATGACTTAAAAGTGCTTGAATTTATTTTGTTCGAGAAGTTTTCTGGAAAACGTTCTGTATTATTCCCTCTGCTCCGCTAATGTGTTATTCCCTCCGCTCCGCTAATGTGTTATTCCGCCAACACTTCGTGGCCTATGCGCACTAGCTTGCATGATTTACGTTAGTTGCGCGCATTACGCGTTACGTTAAAGGATTAGTTCACCTCAAAATGAACATTTCCTGACAATTTACTGCCATCCAAGATGTTCATGTCTTTCTTTCTCCAGTGGAAAAGAAATTTCGTTTTTTGAGGAAAATATTTCAGGATTTTTCTCCACACAATGGACTTCAATGGCAACCAGAATGGCAAATAAAAATGTATATACTTTTTAACCACAATTGTTCGTCTTGTGCTGGTCTGCGACGCGCCACGTATTGCGTCATCACGTTGGAAAGGTCACGAGTCACGTCATCTTTCTAAGTTATTTGTCTGTGTACTCCGGTTCAAAAAAGTAGGGAAGAGCGAAAAATTCCATCTCATTTTCTCTTCCAACTTCAAAATCGTCCGACATCTTTGTTTTAATATATTATTATTATTCTTAAAAAATTTTTTTTTTTTACCTTTCCAACGTGATGACGTAATGTGTGGCGCGTCGCAGACCAGCTCTTTTATTTTTTTTAGAAAATGGCCGATCGTTTCGCTGGATAAGGCCATATTCCTCAGCTGGGATCGTGCAGAGCCCTTTGAAACGGCATTGATTTGAACTTCAACATTCTGGTTGCCATTGAAGTCAATTGTGTGGAGAAAAATCCTGAAATGTTTTCCTCAAAAAAACGTAATTTCTTTCCCACTGAAGAAAGAAAGACATGAACATCTTGATGGCAGTAAATTGTCAGGAAATGTTCATTTTGAGGTGAACTAATCCTTTAAGCGTTTCCCGCGTGAGGTACTTTGTGTTTTACGTTGCCATGACGTTCACACGCGCAAAACTGTAACAATGTATCTCACAAGGTAACACGATGTAACCTTGCTCTCACTTGAAATGTGTCCTCATATTAAGTCCTTGAGTTTGAGGGTATTGGACCTGGAAAGTCCTTGAAAGCTCCTTGAATGTGAAGTTAACCGAGGTGTGGGACCCTGATCTGTATATAACAAGCCTTTATTTCATTGTGGCTCAGGCAATTAACACAGTTTTCAGATAAACCGATGCTAACGAGCCTTCATCAGGGTAACACACACAGCAGCAATTAGTTAGTCATGTGATAATCACCTGATTACGTTTATAAAATATTCACGATAGAGAAGAAATCATTAGAAGAATAAAAGCGAAGACATATCTCTCTCTCTCTCAAAAAAAAAAAATCCAGGATATAATATAAAAATGCACTAAAGTGTAACAAAACACAATCAACAATGTATTCCAATAACAGAGGGAGAAAAAACATCCATGTTTTGGAACTGAGAATATATATATAATTATAATTTAATAATTTTGTTAAAAATTTTTTCAATTTTTGTATTATTTTTTAAATCAAAGTTTTGGAACTGAGAATATATTGTTGATTCTGATTTGTAGATTTCATTGATATCTTATGTGATGTTGTACTTGTAATTATCATTTAATAATTTTTTACTTTTTTAAATTATAATTACATCCAAGTTTTGGAACTGAGAATATATATAATTATAATTTAATAATTTTGTAAATTAGTATTAAATTTTTTTATTATTATTTTTTAAATCCAAGTTTTGGAACTGAGAATATATTGTTGATTCTGATTAGTAGATTTCATTGATATCTTATGTGATGTTGTACTTGTATTGTAAAAAAAAATATTCTTCCCTATGTTATATACATTGTTGATTCTGTTTTGTTACACTTTAGTGCATTGTTATATTATATCCTGTTTTTGTTTTTTGGAACATATTATGTTGGGTTTAATTATGTTTTGGTGAGATATGTCTTCGCTATTTGCGAGAATTGCGCTTTTTTGCAGTCCTTGTCTTATAACTCTTCATCTTCATCCTCATCTTCATCATGTCCAGTTTATAAACTCAACATTTCCAGTGATCATATTTATTGCCATTACTGTAATACTGAATGTTTTAAAATCATGTCAGCTTCAACTCCAGCATTAATTATTCTCAATCTTTCTCTTTATGGCCGGTATAAAGCGATCTAACGTTCACATTCTTCCTTCCACGTCCAGGTAGAAACAACAGCGTTACTGTTCAGGATCTCAGGGCTTTTACAGTCGTGACGCACGTCATCCTGCCGTTTAATGCAGATTGGCTGCAATATTTATATTTTGGCTCGAAACTATTTTTTAGTGCTCATAAAAATGCAAGCTTTCATTGGACAACAAATCAGAGTCTCATGGCATCTCGTACTACGGTATTAATGAAGGCATTTCACAGAGAAACTGTAAGTGATATTAAATAAACGAATGCGAGCCAGAAACACAGTCTGGAATGAAATGGACTTTCTGGTCACTGGAGAAAGACAAACATGAGATGTGTTTCTGCCCTCTCGCTGTATTTCCTGAGCGGAGGATATTCCTGTTTTCTGTGAAGCGACGCCATGTGTGTGTAATGACCCGCGCGCTGAGGCTTATTTACACACTCCACTCTGTGTGTTAGTGATGCTCTGCACGCTTTATTCACTCTTTCCTCCACAAACTGAGTTGAAGGATTTTTTAGTTTAGTTTTAAGTGTAGTTTAGTCTATTACCAGTTGACTTTGTGTTAGTGATGCCTCTGCCATTTTTATTCTTTGTTATAAGTATTTTTTCTTTTGTTAATTTTTACTTTAGTTTTAATTTGATTTTATTTTCAGTTGACTTTGTGACTTTGCCTTCCCCATTTTAGTTTTTTCCTCCCCAAACTTGTAAGTGTGTGTTTGTGTGTGTGAAGAGAGTAAGTGTGTGTGCATGTGCGTGTATGTATGTGAGTGTGTGTGTATGAGAGAGAGAGTGAGTGAGTGTGAGTGTGAGTGTGTGTGTGTGTATGAGAGAGTGAGTGAGTGTGTGTGTGTGTGTATGAGAGAGAGAGTGAGTGAGTGTGAGTGTGTGTGTGTGTGTGTATGAGAGAGTGAGTGAGTGAGTGTGAGTGTGAGTGTGTGTGTGTGTGTGTGTGTGTGTGTGTGTGTATGAGAGAGAGAGTGTGTGAGTGTGTGTGTGTATGAGAGAGTGAGTGAGTGTGTGTGTGTGTGAATGAGAGAGTCAGTGTGTGTGTGTGTATGAGAGAGTGAGTGTGTGTGTGTGTGTGTGTGTGTGTGTGTGTGTGTGTGTGTGTGTGTGTGTATGAGAGAGTGAGTGAGTGAGTGAGTGTGTGTGGGAGAGTGAGTGAGTGTGAGAGAGTGTGTGTGAGAGTGTGTGTGTGTGTGTGTGATTCTTGTATCTAAACTCATCCTCTCCTGCTCATGTAAAGCTTGAGTTCTTCATCAGTGTTCGTCCTCTTCAGCTCGACTTGTGATTGGCTGTGAGTGTCTGTGCATTATAACCTGTTCTGAACTCACAGATCGAGTGTGTGTGTGTGTGTGTGTCACGAGTCCAGCGGAGGCAGATTGAGTGGGCGGGGCACTGACTGACTGTCTCTGATGTCATAATTTTGATCGGTGAGAACCATGAATATTAATTAGGTCACGCTGACATTGCTGGGTAACTTTACTGGGCTGTCCATTAAAAGGATCTCATTAATATTCATGAGCCAAAACTTCACGATAGGTCTGTTCATTCGTACTTGTTGCGCTGGAGATATTAGGACTGTAGTGCTATTAACAATTTTACTTAAAATTATGATAAATGTACAACAAAAGTTTAGTGTACCTGCATAAATGAAGAACTTTTACTCTCCAAACACTGTCGGTCTTCGAGAAACAGGTCATATCTGGACAATTATGAGGCTAATAGATTCAGATTCATGTTGTGATGAAGGTCGCTGTATCTGATCACTCGACAGCCGGAGTGATGAAGTGTTTCCTATAGGCTTCGTTTTCATCAGGAAGTAGATTTAATGTGATGTGAGATTCAATTTCCTGCAAAAATGAAGATGTTTATTCAGCGTTTTTGTGTATCAGCGTTTGTGTGTCGATGAACACATTACAAGCTCTGTGTGTGTGTGTGTGTGTGAGTGTGTGTGTCAGACTGATGTAATGAAAAGTATTATTACCATTATTTGACTATAAGTGCAGTAGCGAGTCATTTAATGGTGATTTGTGTGAGTTTTGATCTCCAGTTGATTTACAAACTTTTGTACATCAAGAACTAAACATCACTGAACTCACTGAAGCTGAACTGACACTGTTTTCTTCTAGACACAAACTTTGTTGTATTATTTTCCTGTTATCTCTGTGAAGCTGCTGTGAAACACTCTGTGTTGTAAAAAGCGCTATATAAAGAAATAATGACTTGACTTGACACACACACACACTCACTCACTCACTCACTCACTCACTCACTCACTCACTCACTCACTCACTCACTCACTCACTCACTCACTCACTCACACACCACTCACTCACTCACTCACTCACTCACACACACACACACACACCACTCACTCACTCACTCACTCACTCACACACACACACCACTCACTCACTCACTCACTCACTCACTCACTCACACACACACACACCACTCACTCACTCACTCACTCACTCACTCACTCACACACACCACTCACTCACTCACTCACTCACTCACTCACTCACTCACTCACACACACCACTCACTCACTCACTCTCTCACACACACACACACACACACTCACTCACTCACTCACTCACACACACACACACACTCACTCACTCACTCACTCACTCACTCACTCACTCACACACACACACTCACTCACTCACTCACACACACACACACACACACACACACACACACACACACACACACACACTCACTCACTCACTCACTCACTCACTCACTCACTCACTCACTCACTCACACACACACACTCACTCACTCACACACACCACACACTCACTCACTCACTCACTCTCTCGCACACACACTCACTCTCTCTCGCACACACACACACACACACACACACACACACACACACACACACACACACACACACACACACACACACACACACACCACTCACTCACTCACCACTCACACACACACACACACACACACACACACACACACACTCACTCACTCACTCACTCACTCTCGCACACACACACACACACACACACACACACACACACACACACACACACACTCACTCACTCACTCACTCACTCACTCACTCACTCTCTCTCGCACACACACACACACACACACACACACACACACACACACACACACACACACACACACACACACACACCACTCACTCACTCACCACTCTCACACACACACACACACACACACACACACACACACACACACACACACACACACACACACACACTCACTCACTCACTCACTCACTCACTCACTCTCGCACACACACACACACACACACACACACACACACACACTCACTCACTCACTCACTCACTCACTCACTCTCTCTCGCACACACACACACACACGCACACACACCACTCACTCACTCACTCACTCACTCACTCACTCACTCACTCACTCACTCACTCACACCACTCACTCACACACCACTCACTCACACACACACACACACACACACACACACACACACACACACACACACACACACCACTCACTCACTCACTCACTCACTCACTCACACACACACACACACACACACACACACACACACACTCACACACTCACACACTCACTCTCGCACACACACACACACACACACACACACACACACACACACACACACACACACACACACACACGATGATGATGAGCTGAAACGCTGTACTGTGACGTCTTTGGCAACCGAACAGAGACAGCAACATTCGCTACGGCCACCAGGAAAACCAATCCGTCATTCGTGACACATCAGGGCATCTGCTACTTTTCATAAAGTGACAAAATTCCCCGGAATGTCATGAAGAGGCGCGTAACTCGCTGTAAACGCTTCCATGTGCCTCTAGAAGTACAGATCTGATGCTGAAGAACCTGCTAAATGTACACTTATGGACGTGTTTTACACTTTTACACGTTATCAAATCATATCACATATTGTTTAAGTTTATATCAAGTTTGTTCAACAAAGAATAAAAATAATTTATCCATAACGAGTCTGGATTTATCTGTGGAGTGCTCAAGTAGTCAAACCAGGAGCGTCACTAGACCCCTTTAATGAGGGCTTTAACCCCCTAAAAATGTGCGATTAACCCCGTAATATGTACACTGATTTGTGATCGCCTCAGTCCCCTTTAAAACTCATTATGAACCCGGCGGCAGGCTTCGGCTCATCCCTGTATCTCAGTCTGCGTTATTCAGCGTTCCTGAATCCGTAGCAGTGCAGCACCGGAGTCAAAAGCAGAGGACAGTGTGACTGTGTGTGTGTGTATTGATATCTGTGATGATATCTGCATATCTGTAGTTCTTTGTCATAAATGCAGTTTATATGATATTATGCAGGAGCAATTCAAGACGGTTTTCCATCCACTGTAAAATCTGGGCTTATTCATTTATTCATTAATTCATTTATTTATTTATTTATTTTGAAATTAATTTCATTTTAATGGCATGAGCCTTTCTGACTTTTCCTACACTTGCGATACTTCATACTTCAGTGCAATAAAATAGCTAAAATGTGTTATAATAGTCATTTTATAATAAATCCAAAAACAAAACATGCGAAAAGAACTAATAAAGGGAGTTGAAACAGAAATTGAGCGATTGAGTGCTCCTCTGCTGCCACCTACTGGTTATAGTGGGACATTCATGTTCATTTTCATGTTAAAAGTGTTTGTTTTCCAGCAGGAGACAGAAATCCTGTGGCACATTTTCCATGAATGAAAATGATGAATGAAGATCATCTTTAAAGTTAATTTTACTGCATAAATGTAGAGAATAAATAATAATGTTGAAAAAAAATATATATATATAATTTTTATTAATTCAAAATATATATATAGAGCCTACTGTATTGTTCATGCCTAGTATACTAACAATATTTTGTTAATATTTTTTTTTAAATCATACCCTCAATGGTGTCTGAGCCCCCCTAATATTCAAATCCCAGAAGAAAGAGTCAAACTGAACGAAATGTGCATCTCTAGTTGTTAGTTTATGATGATAAAATTTGGTTTTAGTGGATCATTTTAAATAAAATGACAAAAAGCCCAAAGATGCATCAGAAATATGAAAACAGCTCCATGTCAGATTGTAACTGTACACTTATACGTACCTAAACTATTTGATTTGATTTAAATAATCAAAATGCTTTCATACAGATTGTTTAGAATTAGCATTTCCATTATGCAATTAAAAAGTATGAATACGGTTAAAAATGGCTAGCTGTGGAACAAACAATATTTAAAATGGTGAAAGAAATTGGATTTATTGATGATAACTATATCAACCTGAGAAAAATTAATAAATAATATATATATATCTCAACCTGGTATTTAAAGCCCATTCAGTTAATTAGTACGATTGCAAAAATCGTTTCTTACATGATTAATTTACATACAGTATGACCGACAAATATGCATTGCATTAAATTGAACAGTTTGTTTATTAAAACTGTAATCAAAATGGATGGAAATTTTACATCCAATTCAAATGCATAAATCCTAAATTTAGTTCTAAATATGTTTTAAATGTAAATTGCTCTATTAGAAGTGTTTTTGCAGCCAATATTGAGACGTTTGACAGATGCTGTTCAGAGACAGAGCTTGTTCAGTGAAGCACTGTTTCATAAAAAGGCAGTTTAGTGTTTTTTCCTCCCCATTCTTTACCGAAATCATACCGAATTATGAAGATATGTGCCATTTTTGTGTACTTTTACACCCCTAATTCAGGGTATTATGATTGTGGTGCAGATGCATGATGGGAGACGGCGGTGCGACGTGTGTTTATGTGTCTGATCCAGTCGTCTGTAGAGAGTGTGTGTGTGTGTATGTGTGTGTGATGGGTAGGTTTAGGGGTGGGGTTAGAGTGTGTGTGTGATGGGTAGGTTTAGGGGTGGGGTTAGAGTGTGTGTGTGTGTGTGTGTGTGTGTGTGTGTGTGTGTGTGTGATTGGTAGGTTTAGGGGTGGGGTTAGAGTGTGTGTGTGTGTGTGACAGTACCCGCACTCTCGTTAGTCAAGCCTGGAACTCCTGATTGCATGATGTCATTGAACGAGTCTCTGGATAGTTTTACTGAAGTCGTCGTCATCATTCCTATAGTGTTATACAGTATTCACTCGTGCTGTAAGAACTTCTGCTCCGTCATAAAGTTGCATGTTTGATGCTTTATTATCTTATTATATAATTTTTTACTTATTTTTTGGTTTCATATTAGTTATAGATCTATATTTTTGACAGTTTTTAAGATTATTGGCATCAGTTCTAAAATCTACCAGTAAAGATGTAAGGATACTGCTCGGTTTATGTTCGCAAATACTTTTTAAATTAATTTATTTTCAGTGTGTGTGTGTGTGTGTGTGTGTGTGTATTTACACACTATTGTTGCTTGTCAGTATGATTTTTTTTTTTTTAAGAAATTAGCATTTTTATTAATCAAGGATGCGGCATTAAACGGATCAAAAGTGACAATAAAGACATTTATAATGTAATAAAAGATTATTTTTCAAATAAATGCAAAAAAAAAAAGAAGAAGAATCAAAGAATCCTGAAAAAAAAATGTATCACAGTTTCCACAAAAATATGAACATTGATAATAATCTCAAATGTTTCTTGAGCATCAAATCATCATATTAGAATGATTTGTGAAGGATCATGTGACACTGAAGACTGGAGTAATGATGCTGAAAATTCAGCTTTGATCACAGGAATAAATTACACTTTACTGTATATTCACATAGAAAACAGATAATTTACATAATAATAATATTTCACATTTTTTACTGTATTTTTTAACACGTATATGCAGCGTTGGTGGGCAGAAGAGACTCTTTCAGACACTTTGTAGTGTGTAGTTTATCAGATGCTGTAATAATGCAGCGAGTTTTTTTGTAAGCAAGTTTAATTTTAATTGTATGTACATCTCATTTGCTGTTATGGAAGTTAATATGCAGGATATGAAGAAACACACGAAGCGGAGGCTTGACTCCTGTAGGCGCTCATTAAACACAGGGTTGAAAAGTGGGTTAATGGGAGGATGAGGGCGGACTTAATGTCACAACCAGATGAACTGATTAATGCAACACACACACACACACACACTCTCTCTCTCACACACACACACTCTCACACACTCACACACACACACACACACACCCAGAATCCTCTGCTGGACTCATTCTGTCTCTCAAGTGTGTGAGAATGAGGAGAAACGTGAGGATTTATTAAATTAGCAGGTCAAACTGATCAGTGTGTTTGTACAGTGAGTCGTAGTTTTGCGTCTGTGGATGTGTGTGTTCCTCGTCTCTGAGCGTCTGTGGATGTGTGTGTTCCTCGTCTCTGAGCGTCTGTGGATGTGTGTGTTCCTCGTTTCTGAGCGTCTGTGGATGTGTGTGTTCCTCGTCTCTGAGCGTCTGTGGATGTGTGTGTTCCTCGTCTCTGAGCGTCTGTGGATGTGTGTGTTCCTCTTCTCTGAGCGTCTGTGGATGTGTGTGTTCCTCTTCTCTGAGCGTCTGTGGATGTGTGTGTTCCTCGTTTCTGAGCGTCTGTGGATGTGTGTGTTCCTCGTCTCTGAGCGTCTGTGGATGTGTGTGTTCCTCGTTTCTGAGCGTCTGTGGATGTGTGTGTTCCTCGTCTCTGAGCGTCTGTGGATGTGTGTGTTCCTCGTTTCTGAGCGTCTGTGGATGTGTGTGTTCCTCGTCTCTGAGCGTCTGTGGATGTGTGTGTTCCTCGTTTCTGAGCGTCTGTGGATGTGTGTGTTCCTCGTTTCTGAGCGTCTGTGGATGTGTGTGTTCCTCGTTTCTGAGCGTCTGTGGATGTGTGTGTTCCTCGTTTCTGAGCGTCTGTGGATGTGTGTGTTCCTCGTCTCTGAGCGTCTGTGGATGTGTGTGTTCCTCGTCTCTGAGCGTCTGTGGGTGTGTGTGTTCCTCGTTTCTGAGCGTCTGTGGATGTGTGTGTTCCTCGTCTCTGAGCGTCTGTGGATGTGTGTGTTCCTCGTCTCTGAGCGTCTGTGGATGTGTGTGTTCCTCGTCTCTGAGCGTCTGTGGATGTGTGTGTTCCTCGTTTCTGAGCGTCTGTGGATGTGTGTGTTCCTCGTTTCTGAGCGTCTGTGGATGTGTGTGTTCCTCGTTTCTGAGCGTCTGTGGATGTGTGTGTTCCTCGTCTCTGAGCGTCTGTGGATGTGTGTGTTCCTCGTTTCTGAGCGTCTGTGGATGTGTGTGTTCCTCGTCTCTGAGCGTCTGTGGATGTGTGTGTTCCTCGTTTCTGAGCGTCTGTGGATGTGTGTGTTCCTCGTTTCTGAGCGTCTGTGGATGTGTGTGTTCCTCGTTTCTGAGCGTCTGTGGATGTGTGTGTTCCTCGTCTCTGAGCGTCTGTGGATGTGTGTGTTCCTCGTCTCTGAGCGTCTGTGGATGTGTGTGTTCCTCGTTTCTGAGCGTCTGTGGATGTGTGTGTTCCTCGTCTCTGAGCGTCTGTGGATGTGTGTGTTCCTCGTCTCTGAGCGTCTGTGGATGTGTGTGTTCCTCGTCTCTGAGCGTCTGTGGATGTGTGTGTTCCTCGTTTCTGAGCTCTTCTGTGTGAACATGCGTCAGACGCTGAAGACGGTCTTCTGATGTGGCGTCGTGAAGCCTTCGACATCTCATTCTCTTAATTTCTCATGTCATGTGATGCTGTTACTGAAGAGATTCAGAGGAATCATGAATCATGTCGATGTCATCCATCTTCATCATCTCCATCATCTTCATCATCTCCATCATCTTTATCTTCATCACTTCATCATTTCCATCATCTTCATCATCTTCATCATCTTTATCTTCATCACTTCATCATATCCATCATCTTTATCTTCATCACTTCATCATCTCCATCATCTCCATCACCTTCATCACCTCCATCATCTTTATCTTCATCACTTCATCATCTTCATCATCTTCATCATCTCCATCATCTTTATCTTCATCACTTCATCATCTTCATCATCTTCATCATCTCCATCATCTTTATCTTCATCATCTTCATCATCTTTATCATCATCACTTCATCATCTCCATCATCTTTATCATCATCACTTCATCATTTCCATCATCTTCATCATCTTCATCATCTTTATCTTCATCACTTCATCATCTCCATCACCTTCATCATATCCATCATATTTATCTTCATCACTTCATCATCTCCATCATCTCCATCACCTTCATCATCTTCATCATCTCCATCATCTTTATCTTCATCACTTCATCATCTTCACCATCTTCATCATCTCATCATCTTTATCTTCATCACTTCATCATCTCCATCACCTTCATCATATCCATCATCTTTATCTTCATCACTTCATCATCTTCATCATCTCCATCATCTTTATCTTCATCACTTCATCATCTTCATCATCTTCATCATCTCCATCATCTTTATCTTCATCACTTCATCATCTCCATCACCTTCATCATATCCATCATCTTTATCATCATCACTTCATCATTTCCATCATCTTCATCATCTTCATCATCTTTATCTTCATCACTTCATCATCTCCATCACCTTCATCACCTCCATCATCTTCATCATCTTCATCATCTCCATCATCTTTATCTTCATCACTTCATCATCTTCATCATCTTCATCATCTCCATCATCTTTATCTTCATCATCTTCATCATCTTCATCATCTTTATCATCATCACTTCATCATCTCCATCATCTTTATCTTCATCATCTTCATCACTTCATCATCTCCATCATCTTTATCTTCATCATCTTCATCACCTTCATCACCTCCATCATCTTCATCATCTTCATCCTCTTCATCCTCTTCATCCTCTTACTGAGGTCTCGTTAGTACAGCTGATGAATGACGTGAGCTCTAGTTTTCTTGCGCTCGTTCTCTGGAAACACAACACACACTTCTGCACTTCTTCAGTTTGAGAAGCGTCTCAGAACTGATTGTGCTTTCAAGATTATTTCACGTATTGATTTACTGACAAATGAAGAGTTTCACTCATTCTTGACCAGCGAGAGTCAAACACTTTTACCTTTACAATTATTTATTTAACAGACGCTATTATCCAAAGCGACTGAATATATCAGAGGATAAAACAAGGAACATTCATATTTTTTTATCATTATTGCAATGCATATATATAAATATAAATAAATAAATTAGCATTTTGAAGTAGAGATGAAACCTAAGTATGGTATTGACACATTTTATTTTTTATTTTACTTTCACTTTCCCTTCCTTTCCTTTTTGTGTATTAATTTGATCAAGCACATTATCAATAATCAATAAATTATTATTATCAAGAATATTATTAACACTTTATATGTCATGATAGTTTTTGTTGCACTGCCTTTATGGTGATTGTTTTTTAAAGTGCTTTATTTGCCGCACATATTCTCGCAACGCAAACAAACGGTCATTTTCTTTACGCAAAATGTATATTTCTATATTTTGAGCTGAAATATGAGAACGTTCTTGGCAGATTTGGTGAGATTCGTGATCATGATCAGATCTCAGTCGCTCTGAACCCTTCAGAAACACGACCGTCACACACACACACACACGCACACACACACACACACACACACACGTTCAGTCTCACATCAGTCCCTCATAAAAGCAGCCGATAACGCGTTTGACACGATGCGTTTCATGCGTTTCCCTGCAGACTCTTTCATATTCCCGACAGTGTTTCTAAAGTTCTCTCTCGGTCTGCGACGGTGCGATTGGATCCTGCTGGATTCATCTTATTAATTGCTTGGTCTGTGTGTCTGTAGTTGTGAAGTTCGAGTTGATGCGATGTCTTCGGCCTGCGGTGTCCGTGATAAGACACTGGACTCGAGCTCAGACTGAAGTTCACTTCTCAGAGCAGATAATAGGATTGCGATGAATCTCTGAAAGTGGGAGAAGAATATTCACCTTGAACGGGGATAAACAGGGCTTTTCTACTTCACAGCTTCTTCACTCATTCCTCCAGCAGGATCAAATCTCTCCGCACTTTCTTGGCTTGAGATCAAACGGCGATCCGATCGGAAGTTCAGTGCAGATTCTGGATGGGAAAAACGTTCTCTCCTCTGTCTTTATGGGCTCTCAGGATACTCTTTTTCAGGGAACATTGGATTAAAAGTCTTTTATGAGCTGCTGCTTCCTAAATGACTTGAACAAATCCAGTAGCCAAAGCCATTTTTATTCATTACTGAAGTTCTCAGCCTGACAAACAGACGACGGTCTCTGAACCCCAGTTTGAGAAGTCCTCCAAAGCTGAAAATACAGCAAACCTTTAGGAAGCTGAAGAAGTGAACGCCTGTTCAAATACTTAAAAAAAAATATTATTAAGACTTTATATGTTATTATAGTTTTTGTTGCACTGCTTTCATGGTGATTTAAAAAATAAAAAGTGTTTAAATTGCCATGAAAATAATGTTGCAATGCAGACAAATATTTAATGGTCCTAAAAATAGACTTCAGAAGTGAACACTCAGGCCTGTTTAAATACATTTTAATGCATCTTTCAGATTATTATTATTATTAAGAATGCATATGTGATGATGGTATTTGTTGCATTGCCTTTATGGTGATTTAAATGGATAAAAATGCTTAAATTGCCATAAAAATAAGGTTGCAATGCAGATAAATATTTAATGGTCCTAAACATAGATGTCAGAAGTGAACGCCTGTTTAAATATATATATTTTTTTTTTATATTACTAAGACTTTATATGTCATGATAGTTTTTGTTGCACTGCTTTAATGGTGATTTAAAAAATAAAAAGTGTTTAAATTGCCATGAAAATAATGTTGCACTGCAAGTAAATCTTAATGGTCCTAAAAATAGACTTCAGAAGTGAACGCTCAGGCCTGTTTAAATACATTTTAATTCATCTTTCAGATTATTATTATTATTATTATTATTATTATTATTAAGAATGCATATGTCATGGTTGTATTTGTTGCACTGCCTTTATGGTGATTTAAATTAATAAAAATGCTTAAATTGCCATAAAAATAAGGTTGCAATGCAGACAAATATTTAACGGTCCTAAACATAGACGTCAGAAGTGAACGCCTGTTTAAATATTTTTTTTTAATATTATTAAGACTTTATATGTCATGATAGTTTTTGTTGCACTGCTTTCATGGTGATTTAAAAAATAAAAAGTGTTTAAATTGCCATGAAAATAATGTTGCACTGCAAGTAAATCTTAATGGTCCTAAAAATAGACTTCAGAAGTGAACGCTCAGGCCTGTTTAAATACATTTTAATTCATCTTTCAGATTATTATTATTATTATTATTATTATTATTATTAAGAATGCATATGTCATGGTTGTATTTGTTGCACTGCCTTTATGGTGATTTAAATTAATAAAAATGCTTAAATTGCCATAAAAATAAGGTTGCAATGCAGACAAATATTTAACGGTCCTAAACATAGACGTCAGAAGTGAACGCCTGTTTAAATTTTTTTTTTTTATATTATTAAGACTTTATATGTCATGATAGTTTTTGTTGCACTGCTTTCATGGTGAGTTAAAAAATAAAAAGTGTTTAAATTGCCATGAAAATAATGTTGCAATGCAAACATAAAAATAGACTTCAGAAGTGAACACTCAGGCCTGTTTAAATACATTTTAATGCATCTTTATGATTATTATTAGTAGTAAGAATGCATGTGTAATGATTGTATTTGTTGCATTGCCTTTATGGTGATTTAAATGAATAAAAATGCTTAAATTGCCATAAAAAAAAAAGGTTGCAATGCAAACAAATCTTAATGGTCCTAAAAATAGGCTTGATTTTCTTTTAAGAAAAGCTATATTTTAGTTTGTCTGTGAAATGTGAGTTTGACGAGTTCTTGACAGATGCACATGTTAAAGCTGAAGTCAGTGTGTGCAATAACAGTCCTGGTTAAATCTGTTCTAATGCATGTTTTGGGCGTTTGGCAGGAGTAAAACACTGCGTTTGCATGATCTGTTATTAACGGGACGCTTGTATAAATCATGCGCATTATGATTTCATAACTCAGACGGCGTAACCCGTGCCAACATGTTTTCGTGACGGAGGACATTTATAGATTTAGCATCATTTCCTGATGAGAAAGCCAATGTTTGTGGTTTGAAAAGCAAAGAGTTGATCAGTTACCTGTTGATTTATGTCGCTTTAAATGCGTTCTGTTGGTATAGCGAAGGTATAATGAACGCTAATTTGTTTGGGAGAGCGCGTAGTTGAACGGGCGGATGTTAATTTTAATCGTGGCCCGAGATCTGAAGCATATTTCGTGTAATTAAAAGCAGGCCGTGGAAATGGCGTTCACTTCATTCTCTTCTATATTTCACCTGTGTTTATTCCAGCTCTTCATATCCATTAGTTTAATGAACACGCTTCAGTTTAGCCGCTGCCATGAACACGCTTGCTAATATACGCCGCTCATTAAAATAAACGCCGGTAATCAAAGTGCGTGGCAATTAACAATAGATCACATCACAACACTGAGGGCTTTTCCCGGGTTTGGCTGTAATGGACTCAATGATTCTGAGAAATCCCGGCCCTTATATTACCGTAAACAACCCGTTCAACTCTTTGTGGAAGTTGCTGAAGTCAATCAAACGTGGCTTTCACTTTTAATTGGATCACAGAAACAAACAGAGCCGGTGTGATGGCTCATTTGGGAAGCGTCGGATCCGCTCCGGAGCGTAATGCACAAACACAACACTGACTCCATAAGAGTTCGTTAGCTTGATATGAATGAGCTGTTTATCATCTGAAGTTTCATGGCTAGGAGAATTAAAGTGGTGAAAATAGAGTTGTTTATGTGTCTATGTGGTGTTTTTAATCTGCTTTAAGACAAAGCATGTGTAAGTTCATAAGTCGACAGCATTGCTGAGTATTTCCTCCTTAAAACTGCAGTGAACCAAAGACAGTCTCAAACACACGCTTTGAAATCGCTGGTGTTTCTGACGTCACAAACTACCTTGTAACCAATCAGATCAACGTGTGATCGTCAACCAGTGGATCTCTGAGCTGAGGGAGTGAGTGGAGGCGGGGCTCATTTGCATATTCATAGGGCCACGCATACTAAATGAGGCGAGGGTGTCGAGTTACAGTCAAGATATTTTTAGGCATGAAGACAAAAATGCTTAAATATGTATTTTGAATTAATTAGATACAATTATTGACTACAGGGGGACTTAAAAAATTATTGAATAAATGCACTTTTTATGGGGGTGGGGTGGTGGGGGGGGGTGGATGAGTGTAAATACCAGATATCCAGTACTAAGTATAAATAGACACAAACAGCATCTTGTTTCATTTCATGCACTGTTGATGCATTATAAAATACACTGGTAACACTTTGCAATAAGGTAATAGTTATAGTTAGTTGAATGTATACATTAAATGTCCTTCATCGTTGCATTGATGTGGAATTGTGTTAATTGAGATATTTTTATTTATTCAGATCTTTGCATTGCTCATATTCTTTTTATATCTACACATATTTTTTCACAATATTACTGTTTTGAAAAAAACAAACAAATAAATTCAGCCTTGGCGAACAAATGAGACTTCTTTTAAAAACATTAAAAAATCGTACTGATCCCAAACTTTTGAGTTATAAAATATATTATAAAATATAACTTGTCCATGTATATTATTTATTATTTAAGTGTTTGGTTTTAAGGATATTTTTTTTGGAATATTAGGTCTGGTTGATTTTATCCCAAAGATTGTACAAATCTAGAATATTTCATAAAAGCAGCTCATCTTTGTTCTCTTTGTGATGAAAACTCTCTCAAAATCCTCATTTTCTGTGTGAACACTGTCCAAAAACATTCGACAAGCACAACATTTCCAGTCATGTATATAAAGCTTTATTAGGACATATAAAAATAAATTTACAGCGAGAATAATTTTGTAAAGAGTTTTGTCTGTTCCACCCCTCCATTTCATTAAGACTCCAGTCGTATATTTCTATTGGCTCTTTGTCTTCACCCTTTCCAGACCTTGAGCTCTGCGTCTCAGCTGGGGGTGTTTTATTCCTCTGTCTGTCAGGGAGAGGGTGTGTGTGTGTGTGTGTGTGTGTGTGTGTGTGTGTGTGTGTGTGTGTGTGTGTGTGTGTGTGTGTGTTGTAAAGGCTCCTCAGGTAAAGTTTGTGTTGTGTAGAGAAGCGTGGCCGTGAGTTTGTGTGTTTAACGCTGTGAGTTCCTCTGTTCTCTGGGTTAGACTTGTCCGTGTGTTGTGTGTGTGTGTTGTGTTGTGTGTGTTGTGTTGTGTGTGTTGTGTGTAGAGAAGCGTGGCCTTCAGTTTGTGTGTTTAACGCTGTGAATTCCTCTGTTCTCTGGGTTAGACTCGTCCGTCTGTTGTGTGTGTGTGTGTGTGTGTGTGTGTTGTGTGTGTGAAGATGTGAGACGACACACTGTCCGCCAGTGTCGTATATTAAACACTGATGGCAGCGTCTGGATGTTCCAGTGTTTTACACACTCAGAAGAAGCTCCTCAGTTTATTATCTGCATGCGTTCAGAAGTGTTTCTACATGATGAGCTCGAGAACACTTTCATTTCTATATTCATCATTTATTTACAGAGTTCACATTACTGACACTCTCTGGTAGAAAATCTATCATACGTTTAATGAGGTTGATGCTCAAAACAAATGGAAAACATTTTATTCACTTTTAGAATATTGAACGTCTGTGTGTGTGTGTGTGTGTGTGTGTCTGTGTGTGTGTGTGTGTGTGTGTGTGTGTGTGTAGTATTCTAAACAGTATTCAAAGTAAAATAAACAGTATTTTATGTGTATGTATAAAAAATTACTGTTAATTAATAAATATATATATATATATATATTACGACATGTATGATATATAGTATATATACAGTAAAGTATTTATATATTTATTTATCTACATTATTTACTGATATAATGTATACTAGTGCAAAATGCACTGAATAGGATGTTTAGTTGGTGAATAGCATATGCTAATATTACACAGTAGCGATAACGTTAAGCGCACCAGAATGAAATATAATATTCAGAAGGAAACAGTGTAGCTGACTTACAGATTCAGTTAACACCCACAAATGAATAAGCGCGTCGATTCAGGGAGCAGTGCCCGTGTGAAATCAGTTGTTGTGTGTGTTTTCAGTAATTGTTGGTTCGGTGTGTTTGAGTGCTCATTGTTTCAGTCACACAGCAAAAGTTCAGTGACATTTTTATTTGTGCCAAACAACATCAAACTTGGCACTGCACTTACTCGTGCCCGCAGCGAGACACCTGTCAAGTTTGAAGAGATATGAGAATAAATGACAGACACACAGACAGACACACAGACTGACAGACAGACAGAAACACAGACAGACACACAGACTGACAGACAGACAGACACACAGACAGACAGACACACAGACTGACAGACAGACAGACACACAGACAGACAGACAGACACACAGACTGACAGACAGACACACAGACTGACAGACAGACTGACAGACAGACAGACAGACACACAGACTGACAGACAGACACACAGACTGACAGACAGACAGACAGACTGACAGACAGACACAGACTGACAGACAGACAGACACACAGACTGACAGACAGACACTCACAGACTGACAGACAGACAGACTGACAGACAGACACAGACTGACAGACAGACAGACACACAGACTGACAGACAGACAGACACAGACTGACAGACAGACAGACACACAGACTGACAGACAGACACACAGACTGACAGACAGACAGACGTTTCTGTAATTTATAGATAGATATAAAGATGTTATATATTATATAATATTTCAATGTTATATTTTGCATTATTTTATTTTATTTATAAATCAGTTTGATTCACTTTTATTATATATTATATATATATATATAGTGTTTTATGTGTATATTTAAAATATTTATAAATAATATATATATATATATATATATATACTGTATATAAAATATATAAATAAATTATGACATGCACATATAGTATATATGCAGTAATTTATTGATATATATTATTAACTGATATAATGTGTGAGTATGTATGTATGTGTATATATATATATATATATATATATATATATATATATATATATATATATGTATGTATGTATGTATGTATATATATATGTATATATATATATATATATATATGTATATATATATATGTATACACTCACCTAAAGGATTATTAGGAACACCTGTTCAATTTCTCATTAATGCAATTATCTAATCAACCAATCACATGGCAGTTGCTTCAATGCATTTAGGGGTGTGGTCCTGGTCAAGACAATCTCCTGAACTCCAAACTGAATGTCAGAATGGGAAAGAAAGGTGATTTAAGCAATTTTGAGCGTGGCATGGTTGTTGGTGCCAGACGGGCCGGTCTGAGTATTTCACAATCTGCTCAGTTACTGGGATTTTCACGCACAACCATTTCTAGGGTTTACAAAGAATGGTGTGAAAAGGGAAAAACATCCAGTAAGCGGCAGTCCTGTGGGCGAAAATGCCTTGTTGATGCTAGAGGTCAGAGGAGAATGGGCCGACTGATTCAAGCTGATAGAAGAGCAACTTTGACTGAAATAACCACTCGTTACAACCGAGGTATGCAGCAAAGCATTTGTGAAGCCACAACACGCACAACCTTGAGGCGGATGGGCTACAACAGCAAAAGACCCCACCGGGTACCACTCATCTCCACTACAAATAGGAAAAAGAGGCTACAATTTGCACAAGCTCACCAAAATTGGACAGTTGAAGACTGGAAAAATGTTGCCTGGTCTGATGAGTCTCGATTTCTGTTGAGACATTCAGATGGTAGAGTCAGAATTTGGCGTAAACAGAATGAGAACATGGATCCATCATGCCTTGTTACCACTGTGCAGGCTGGTGGTGGTGGTGTAATGGTGCGGGGGATGTTTTCTTGGCACACTTTAGGCCCCTTAGTGCCAATTGGGCATCGTTTAAATGCCACGGCCTACCTGAGCATTGTTTCTGACCATGTCCATCCCTTTATGACCACCATGTACCCATCCTCTGATGGCTACTTCCAGCAGGATAATGCACCATGTCACAAAGCTCGAATCATTTCAAATTGGTTTCTTGAACATGACAATGAGTTCACTGTACTAAAATGGCCCCCACAGTCACCAGATCTCAACCCAATAGAGCATCTTTGGGATGTGGTGGAACGGGAGCTTCGTGCCCTGGATGTGCATCCCACAAATCTCCATCAACTGCAAGATGCTATCCTATCAATATGGGCCAACATTTCTAAAGAATGCTTTCAGCACCTTGTTGAATCAATGCCACGTAGAATTAAGGCAGTTCTGAAGGCGAAAGGGGGTCAAACACAGTATTAGTATGGTGTTCCTAATAATCCTTTAGGTGAGTGTATATATATATATATATATATATATATATGTGTGTGTATATATATATATATATATATATATATATATATATATATATATGTGTGTGTATATATATATATTATACACACATTCACATACATGTTATATTATAAATAAAAAATGTAAATAAGTAAAAAATTACAATATTATTTTTGAAAGATAAAAGGGACATTTCACCCCAGAATACTGTATATCTGACCCCGTTGTTTGTCCAGAAGAAAAGGACACCGGCCCTTTAAACCAGGAGCCACTAACATCAGTGTGTGTCAGAGTATAGACTGTAAAGAGTGTGTGAAGCGCTGGATGTGTGTGTGGGTCGTTCTGTAGTGGCGGCTCAGTGAAATGCAGATACGATTCCTGTATTTACTCTGTGTCCTTGAGCGTCTCACACTGACTGATGAGGTCACTGCACCGGACATCTGTCCTGCGCTCTGATTGGTCCTGAGTCTCACACTGACTGATGAGGTCACTGGACCGGACATCTGTCCTGCGCTCTGATTGGTGGAGTCAGGTCACACACACACACATCTGATGTTCCTTGGGTCACACACAAATAAATAAATGAATATAATTGAATCAACAAATACTTTAATGGATATAATTAAACAAATAAATTTGTTTTATTTAATTATTTTTGTTATATTAATATGTTTATTTAAATATATTTATATATGTATATGCAATCAAACAAATAAATACAAAATAACTAAATATAGATGAACAAATATATTATATATAAAAGGAATAAAATGAAGTAAATGAATATATTTATTTATTCATTCATTTAATTAAACAAATAAATATATGAATATATGAATAAATATATAATTGCCATTCATGCTGATTTGGCAACAAACAAAATTATAAATAAATATTATTGAATCAACAAATAAATTAATAATAATGAAACAAATTCATTCATAATTTTTTTATTTGATTATATGTATTTATATACATATATTTGCAGATTTAATCAAAGAAATAAATTTATATCTTATAAATACTTTATAATACTAAACATAAATAAACATAGTTATTTAAATATTATATATATATTATTAATACATATATTTATTTAATTTATTTAATTAAATAAATATAGATATGATTTATGTAAATTAAATAAATATATAAATAAAAATAATTATATTTTTTGTATATTAAATAAATATATAAATAAAAATAATTAAGTCATTGTTTAAATATATGTAATATATTATATATAATATATGTATTCATTTATTTAAGTATGTTTATTTATTTAATTAAACAAATTAAATAAAAAATATAGTTAATGTAAATTAATATATAAACAAACAAAAATAAATAAATAGAAATATTAGAGCTGTCATCCTCTGTCAGGTTATGAAGATGTTTATTAAATATTTGAATGGTGGGGGGGAAAAAAATGCAACTAGACATTTTAACCATAAATGAACAAGATTGAAAGCAACAGAAGGGACTGAAATGCAACAGGTTATAGACAATACACTATAATACAAGCTGTTTAAATGTGTACTGTGAGTTAGTAAAGATGATTGACGAGGTTATTAGTAAACTCAGTGAGCGTATGAACACAGATGTGGAGTTATCAGAGTCATGATACAAATATAAATGAACTTTTGTTAATCAGTACATCCAGTGATGCGAGTCCATGAACCAGTAGAGCTTCATCGTCTCTTTTCCCAGATCTGGACTTTCACAATCATGTCAGTCAACAATCAGTCGGTCTGATTACAGTAAACACGGTAATAACACGGTAATAACACGGTAATAACACGGTAATAACACATAAACGCTCTGAGCTGTGATGAAGATGTGTCTTCATCATCAGTGTGTGTGATTACTGGCCTCTCTCTCTCTCTCTCTCTCTCTCTCTCTCCATCCCTCGCTCGCCCGCCACTGCTCTCAACCTAATTGGCTGAGTGTGGATTGTCTTTGTCGTCATGGAAACCACTTTAATGTCCTTTTAGTGGGCATCATGGCCTTGAGTCATGGACCGACACGGGAACGGGAATTAGTGAGACGAGGGAACGGTCCAGCATTATAATGATGCCGGCGGATGAACCGACTGTAAGATAAAGCTATATTTCCATCACATCATACGTGTGAGGCCCGAATCTGCAGACATTACAGAGAAATACATGCATGTAATTATGAAGATTAGTAAAGGAATATATGAGTTGGTAAAACAAGTACAATTCATTTTTTAAATTAAATTTAGTCCTGAATTTATTTTAGCGCTGGACTTGATGATGATGATGATGATGATGATGGTGAGAGGAAGCGCAACAAAATATGAAAATAATTCTACAATGCGAATCAGTGAAAATAACAGCATTAACATTATACTAAACAAAATAAAATATTAAATAAAATACTTATTTATATATTTAATTTAAATTTAAATATATTACATTTATTTGTTTCATTAAATTTATGTAATTTATTCATTTACTTGTTAATTACATTTGATTTTCATTCAAATATTTTTTCTTATTTATATTTTTTCTGAAATATTTGTTTTTAATTTATTTGTTATTTGTCATTTATTTAATTATATTTTAATTAAGTTATTTAATAAGATATTAAAATAATTAAATACATCAAAAATAAATATTTTAATATATTAATTTACTTGTTAATTATATTTATTTATTTAAATATAATTTTTATATTTATTTTGAATACAGTTGCTTATTTGTATTTTTAATTTATTTGTGTATAATGGTTAATTTGAGGACTTGAGCTGCACTTTCACGTGTGTGTAATTTCACGTATTTGGCCGTAACAGGTTACATTCATCAATCTCCCTTTTCCTCTTGTGTTTCTCCTTCGTGACTGTACTGGAGCTCAGCGGATCCGTGGCTCAGCGTCGGCTGGGTTAATGTGTCGTTTCCTCAGATCTCACTCATAAACGAGTCTGTACATGTCAGTCCTGATTATCCTCATCCCGCTCGTTTAGATCTGCTCGTTTGTGAAGCGGACTGAAGCTCTGATGCTGAAGTCGTATGAGATGAGAGTCTCTCTCTCTCTCACACACACACACACACACACACACGTGTCCTCTGTGCTGGACTGAGGTGTAGTCTGAGATTGATCATCTCCGGGTCGGATCGGGGGAAAGCGCCCGGACAGAGATGTAGAAACTCAATCAGTTCAATTAGACAGTGGAAAAACCATTCAGTGCATTAGATGATGAACATCTCCAGAGCAGCAGCTCATGTGTTGATGTAACAGGGCTGTTTTATATTTTAAAATATATTATTTTTATTTATTATTATTATGTTTTTTGTATTATTATTTAATTTCATTTATTCAATTTATTTTCTTATTTAATATAATTACATTTTTTATAAATTTTTTTTGTTTAATTTCATTTGTTCTATTTATTTATTTAATTAATATAATTACATTTTTATTATTTTTGATATTTAATTTCATTTATTCTATTTATTTATTTATTTAATATAATTACATTTTTTATTATTATTTTTGATATTTAATTTATTCTATTTTTTACATTTATTCAATTAATTTGTATTATTTTTTTTTTAATTTAATTTAATTTATTCTATTTTCACTTTATTTAATATAATATAATTAAAATTTGTATTTTTTAATTTATTTAATTTAATTTATTCTGTTGATGAGAAACAAGCATTAAAATAATTTCTACAATAAAGCGACGATCATCCGCACAGGTTTCTGATTCTCAGGCACACAAACTAGTCAATAAAGTTTATTATTGCTTTAAATATGCGCATATACCAAATGCATAAATGCAAATGTCAACAACAGTGATTCAGAAGCTCTTCATGGGTTTATAATTGTTTGTCTAGTTGAAAAGGAACGTCCCCGTCACTGTATGTTTAGGAGAATACGGAGAATACATGTTGTAGAAGCTCTAAAGGTTAACAGGGTCAAACTGGAGGAGTTTCTCTATGCTATGTTTATGATTATTAACGTGTATTTTCTGCTATATTAACGGGTTTCAGCGCTGTGTTTCTGATCTCTGGTCGTGTTCTCCGGCACACACACACACACGCCGAGGCCGGACCGACGCCGGATCCGAGTTCTCGTGTCTTTGAAGTCGTGGCATTAGCAGTTTTGGCACGGAGGCTTTTTCCATCTGAAAGCCCTTTTAGTTTTTAATCAGAGTAGATTCAATTAAATTATTAATTTTCTTCCCAAACGCTTTTGAGGTGCAGATATCGGATCAGTGGAGAAGAAAGGGCCGTCAGCGAGACACGTTTCATTATTAAGTTTCAGGAGAGTGTGATGTAATTACGCTCAGGTGATGGAATTACGGCGGCTTTATTAACGAGTCGATCTGAGCATGTGCAGAAGAACATCACTGCATTTCATCTTTCCAAATCCTAAAACTTCCCTGTCAGGGTGAAGCAGCAGTCTCTTATTTTTTTTATGTAATTTACACATTTTTCAAACCGCTGTAGTTACTTAATAAAGTTTGTTTTAATTTATTTTTAATTAATTTATTTAAAATCCTAAAACTTTGCCTACCTATTGTATTTGATTTTATTCATTATTTTATTCATTAAATTTTTCTAAATCTTTTGCCTACTGATGAACTTCTGTTAATAACATTTTATTTTATATTGTATTTTGTTATTATTTGTTTTAATTTATTTTAATTTTTGTTTTACTTTATTTGTATTTATTTTTTTATTTTTTTATTCAATTTAATTTACACATTTTTACAAATACAAAATTTTTGCCTACAAATCGCTGTAGTTACTTAATAGTTTGTTTTACTGTTTTTTTTATTTAATTTATTTAAAATCCTAAAACTTTTTATTTTATATATATATATATATATATATATATATATAAAACCTATTTTATATTGTATTTTATTCATTATTTTATTGAATTTTTCTAAATACTTTGCCTACTGTCAGCTGTCTTTTACATTTCATTTTATATTGTATTTTATTATTATTTGTTTTAATTTATTTTTATTTGTTTATTTCATACATATTTTTTAAAATCATGGCAAATCAGCAGTCGTTTACATTTTATTTTATATTGTGTTTTTAATTTTTACTTTATTTACATTTATTTATTCTGCATTTGTTTGTTTATCAAAATTCTAAAACTTCCTATATATTTGCATGTTTACATGTTTAAAGTCCTCCACTTCCAGTGCTGTCTCAGACTGTGATGTAATTTCGGCTGCTTTATTAACGAGCCGATCTGAGCATGTGCAGATGACCTTTCCTGACCTTTCCTGACCTTTCCTGACCTTTACTGTCTCTGTTGTGTGTCTCCAGATGTGTGGAGATCATCGCGAAGGAGGGTCGGAGTCTGAAGGAGCTTTATCTGGTGTCCTGCAAGATCACCGATCACGGTAAGACTGAGATGCGTTTGAAACATGAAGACTTCAGATGATGAAAGCTTGTTGTGTTCAGAAATGTTGCATTCTCAGTGTTTCCACACTTGGCGCTACGATCGACATGAACTTTAACCTGCCGCCTTCCTCAGGCAGTTTTCTCTTTAACGCATAACTACTATCATGCTATTAGAGTATTATAGTACAGTATAGTTAGTCACATCATTTTTTTTATTTTTTTTATTTTTTTTTTAATTCAAAATTCTGAATTCCAAAACTTTGCCTGTCATGGTGAAAGTGTTTTAAATTTATTTATTTAAACTTTTCATACTGTCAAAGCAGCAGTCTTTTACATTTTATTTGCAGTATTTGTTTATTTATTTATGATTTACTTTTTTATTTATATGTGGTTTATTTGTTTAATTAAATCAATATAATAACTTATTTGTTTTTATTTATGTATTATTTAATTAATTAATTTCCAAAAACTTTTCATACTGTCATGGCAAAGCACTAGTCTTTTGTATTATTTATTATTTATTTATTTGCTTTTTATTTTATTTTAATTTAATTTATTTAATTAAATAAATATATTAATTTACTTGTTTAAATGTATTTATTCATTCATTTATCTGTTTATTTATTTATTCTGTATTTATTTATTTATTTATTTATTTATTTTAATACATGTGTTTATATTTATTTATCATTTATAATTGAATCAAACAAATAAGTCAATAGATTTAATTAACTGAATAAATAAAAAAATTATACATAAACAAATATATTCCTTTATATATTTAATTATTCATTTATCAAAACGTGATTCTATTTCCAGGCTTACGGTATTAAAACCCCACACTTTCTGTGCTCTCAGGCTTTTGATCCTCTCTGTATGAAGAACAATGCACAATATTCATATCTGTATGTCTGTATTGGAGTGTGTTTGGGTCCATACGGCACATTAATACACATTGTCAGTCCCATCCTTGAGCTCAGCAGTGTGTGGGACAGATAATGCAGTAATGATGGCAGATAAACCCTCTGATCCCCCGAAACAAAGGCCACAGCAGCTGCATGTGTTCACACACTGAATCATGGGTAATTACTGCCTGCTGAGACTGAAGGACAAAGCTGAGCGATCACGCCGAGCAAACAATAGCTACAAGTTCTGCCAGATCGTAATGTTAGATGTAAGTAACTGCATGACGGAGCAAGAAGAGTCGTTCTCCTGCTTGTTCTTGCTCACAGTAATGAGAACACATGTGTGACCCTGGATCTCGAGTCGCACGGGGATATCTGTGGCAATAGCCAACAATACACTGTATGGGTCAAAATTATCCATTTTTCTTTTATGCCAAAAATCATTAGGATATTCAGTAAAGATCATGTTCCATGAAGATATTGTGTAAATTTCCTACCATAAATATATAAAACATGTATGTGTGTGAGTGAATGCTGCACAATCCCCAACATAAATGAACAACTTTAAAGGAGATTTTCTCAGATTTGTTTGCACCCTTAGATTCCAGATACAATTTTTGTATCTCGACCAAATATTGTCCCATCATAACAAACCACACATCAATGGAAAGATTATTTATTCAGCTTTCAGATGATGTATAAATCTCAATTTCAAAAAATGGCCCCATGTGACTGGTTTTGTGGTCCAGGGTCACATTTGGCTTTTATTAGTGCAGAGACAGAGCCGCTGACCTCTGAGAGAAGCCGAACGACAGGAACACAGAGATTTGCTTCAGTGTCTTTGAGTGGGAAAGATTTTAGCAGGAGATTTCTGGCTGTTAAACGACACCCTTGTGGTGCGGCGCTGAATCGCTGTGTTTGTGTTGAGCTTGTGCCCGAAAACTGACCACATCTCCTCTGAAAATCACCACTAGTCAGAAGCATTAGACGTCATTACATGCATCTGTGTCGCTTACGGTCAAGCGAGACGTAATAACACAGACGGCCTGACGAGTGTAAACTATACTAGTACTCAATCTGATCTGAAGAAAAGCTTGTCTTTGTTCATGTTTGTTAGTTAAGTATGAGTCCTCAGAGGTTTGTGTTCTTGAAGTCGCATCAAAGGGAAGTTACGCCAGTCTTTAGTGCCGTATATCCGAGTGAAACGCTTCTGGAAGAAGAACAAATGTGGGCGGGGCTTGATTTTGTCTGTGTGGAATTGATTGGATGGTTGTGGTTTGCTATTGGCTAATCTCATGTGAGTGACAGGTTGCCCCGCCCACATCCTCAGAGAAGAGAAGCTGCAAGAGGGAGTTATTCTGAGTCAAGATCACCAGGAACATCAATTTAACACAATAATGTGCACAGATAAATTATAATTAATACTGAAATATTCCATAACAGTAGAAATTGTCCATTTTGATTTCAAAGGTTTGCTGAAGAACAGAGAGAGTGAAGGTTCTGGAAATTGACTGTGAATTAAAACTTTGTGGTTGGAACAGAGACTCAGATTAACATTGAAGGGTATGTGATGTATCAGATGATTAGGACTAGTGATGGACTGGTATGTCTGTTAGCCTATATAATCAGACGATATTGAGGTTATTATGATCAAATTGTCTGATTTTAGGGCTGATTCTCTGATCTCTCCTGTTCCAATGACTAGTACTATTTATTTTAAATATAAATATTGTATATTATAAATAGCACACACACATATTCAAATGTTATATTTAAAGTCCCCCTGTTGGTGTAAATCCAGCTTTTAATGTAGTTTATGTGTCTATGTGGTGTTTTTAATATGCTTATAGTCAAACCATGTGTAAGTTCACAAGTCGACAGCATTGCTGAGTATTTCCTCCTTAAAACTGCAGTGAACCAAAGACAGTCTCAAACACACGCTTTGAAATCGCTGGTGTTTCTGACGTCACAAACTACCTTGTAACCAATCAGATCAACGTGTGATCGTCAACCAGTGGATCTCTGAGCTGAGTGAGTGAGTGGAGGCGGGGCTCATTTGCATATTCATAGAACCACGCATACTAAATGAGGCAAGGGTGTCGAGTTACATTCAAGATATTTTAAGGCATTAAGATGTTTGTTTTTTTTTCAATGAAAAAAACGTTTATGTGTAATTTTGGTGATCAAAGATGAGTTTTAAGTGATAACATTATTAAATACAGAGGGACTTGAAAAGAAATCAGTAGGAAAATGCAATGTAGTGGTAATTTTATGCCTTTTTTTTTTTGAGGAGTTTTTGTTGTGCTTTCTGTTAAAGTTGGAAAATGTTTAATTAATATATAGATATATATAGATATAAAAAAAAGAAATAATCTTTGGATGAAAGCGTCTTTCAAATGCATAAATGCAAGAAACTTTCTCAGCATCAGCCTTTAATAACCCATATCAGGTGAGCACTAGTTAGGGGGCACGGTGTTAGTGTCCAGCGGTCACCTCGACCTCCTCACTTCATCTCTGCAGGTTTTGGCCAGAACCATCTCTCAAAGTCACTTCAGTTCTTCTCTGGCAGCGAGTTAAAGTGACTGAAGGACGTGTGTTGCTTCTTCACAGCAAACTTCATCATCTAAAGCCTTTCAAACAGCCTGAAAGTCACACAGAGAATAGAACTGATCTTCTAGATTACAGTAGTGTAATCCAGCCATATCTGTGCAATTATATTGTATTTACATAGAAATGTTTTACTGTACAAAACAAAAAGGCCACTTGTAGATGTTATTGTAAATCCAAAAAAAATATGTACACTACCGTTCAAAAGTTTGGGGTCAGTAAGATTTTTTTAATGTTTTTAAAAGAAGTCTCTTCTGCTCACCAAGACTGCATTTATTTGATAAAAAACAATAAAAAAAACCCAGTAATATTGTGAAATATTATGACAATTTAAAATGACTGTTTTCTATTTTAATATATTTTAAACTGTAATTTATTCCTGTGATCAAAGCTGAATTTTCAGCATCATTACTCCAGTCTTCAGTGTCACATGATCCTTCAGAAATCACTCTAATATGATGATTTGATGCTCAAGAAACATTTATGATTATTTTCAATGTTGAAAACTGTCATGTACACATTTTTTTCAAAATTCTTTGATGAATAGAAAGTTCAAAAGAACAGGATTTATTTAAAATGGAATATTTTCTAACATTTTAAATGTCTTTACTGTAAGTTTTGATCAGTTTAACTCATCCTTGATGAATAAAAGTATGGATTAATTTTATTTCTTTCCCCCAAAAATAAAATAAAAAATTCTTACTGACCCCAAACTTTTGAACGGTCGTGTTTAATGTTACAAAAGCTTTAGATTTCAGAGAAATGCTGTTCTTTTGAACTTTCTATTCATCAAAGCATCAAGAAATAATAATGTAAATAACTGTTTTCAACACTGATAATAATCATAAATGTTTCTTGAGCATCAAATCATCATATTATAATGATTTGTGAAGGATCATGTGACACTGAAGACTGGAGTAATGATGCTGAAAATTCAGCTTTGATCACAGGATATAAATTACACTTTACTGTATATTCACATAGAGAACA